>CAIGRB010098868.1:45101-74217 GCA_903798255.1 Fraxinus quadrangulata
AATGACTTTTCCTTAATTTTGGAGTAAGTTACCTTATTTATTTATTATTATTTTTTTAAAAATAAGAGTCCGTTTTCTTTATCATTTTCAAGCCGTTTTCTGTTTTCTATTTTCCAAAACAGTGAAAACGCGTTCTCCTTCATTTTTTCGAAAACAAGTTTTTGAAAACAAGTTAAAATTTTATAAAGAAAACTTAAAATGATAAATTTATCGTTTTTGGTGTTTTCAATTATAATCAAACCAAAATTTTCAAAACGCGTTTTGAGTGTTTTCAAAATAATTTTTCAAAATGCCAAAAAGAACACATTTTTAACCATCTCAAAACACAAAACTCAAAATGAATTCAAAACTCAAAACACAAAACTGAAACACAAAGAAAACAGTACTTAATTTTTTTCTATTCCAGAAGTGTTTTTAAAAGAAGTCATATTGAACCAACTTTTTTTAAAAGCTCTTATAACAAAAGAATTTTTTTTATAAAATTAACCAAACGGGTCCAAAAAATACTTTTACTTCTCAAAAGCTCATTTTGATTTTTCAAAAGACCTGCAAAACGAGCCTAAGTGCATTTTTGGCAAAGCTTAAATTACAATTTAAACTGATCAAACATCTTTTTATCTATGCATTTGTCATTATCCACAATTTTCCACTTATTAATCATAGATTCCTTATTTAAGAAATAATTTATAATTACTTAAAAGCAAAAACATATTAAGCTCTTGTTTAGTAGGGATTAAAATCAGATTTTTAGTAAATTTTAATAGCAGTTAATGAAATATATGATTGAAAAATTGTAGGTTCCACGAAATATGTGGTTAAAATTAATTATTAACTTTGACTTGAATTACAATCTTGACTTTAATTTCTATCAAACAGAAACTAAATAAGATGTTAATAGTCAACAATACTATAAATACCGTTTGTCAAGTTAATAAACTCGACATAATAACTTGATTGAATCAAAATTTTTACAAATTACAAATTTCATTTCCCTAGAATCTTCTTTAAAATGCTCAATTGCATGGGAAAATAACCAAGCACAACGATAGGGTATTGGGAAAAGTTTTATATATAGGGCTAGCAGGCATAAATAGATAGAGGTATAGGTAGATGAAAATATGATCAAATGCAATGTATTTAGCAGAAGATATGATGACTTGATATTATAAATTTCACCAACTTGCACCTATTATTCTTCATCATGATTGTCAAACATGTGTATACATCTTTACATTTCAACACCAACCACATATCTTGCTTGCATCAGACGGTGAGAATTCTAAGTTGGTAAGAATGCACTGAATCCGGACATCGGAAATCAATCTCCACCCTACATATGACACCATACTTTTCCATGATTCTCTCAAGCATTCTTGGTTTGTGAAAAAAGTATCTTTGAATGCCATTTTTCTTTACACCAAGGATGATCTATCTTGGTCGAATGAATGGAAATGTATGGATGTTTATGATTTATACAAGCAAACAAAGAGAATTATGTGCTCAATTTTCTAAAATAAACATAACTATACGAGATAACGGATAGGTCTATCACACTTTCGTTATACATCTTTGTTGTTTTATTCTGTATAAATAATTTGGTTTTAACGTATTAAACATATATTTACGTTGTCAAGAAAAAAAAATCAATGAATACGCTTACTCGAGTATTCGAAGACGCCATTCAATTAATATTTTGGCTAGAGAAAAATGGAACACAAGAAAGTGGTAAAATTAACACTCGTTGTGAGGTTACAATAAGGAATTAATAGTAATGAAGTATATTCTACTTTGACATGTTTTAATGTCATTTCTAGGCCTTGTTCAGTACATTGAAATTGCATCAAACTTGTATATATCCACCAAATAGATCTGGGATTTGGGATGTAAAAGCGTCAAGTTCCCAAGATATCTCCTTCAAGAGTATTGGTCACTATACATGTGCACGTACACGTGCGTGCGTACATATGATTGGTCAATATGCTTGCATGCACGTGCTTACGAACACAAACCACATTCGAAACCAACACCATCGTAAAATTCTACCTTTAAAGTTGCCAATGAAAATGAATCCTACCAAACCCTCAGTTCTTTACATTCTATACATAATTAACTAGCACAATTTTAGTAGAAGAAAATCTTATACACATTATGATATATTACTCATTCACAGTAATCAACAAGATAATTTATGCACCATACTGAAAACATCAAAAGACTAATCAAATGTACTGGTTACCTGCTAAGAGTTTAGGTCACTGAAAGACTAAAGAAGCCAATTATCCCAATTCTATAACTATTACTAACAGAGAAAAATCGCTGATAATCAGCAGATCTGTAAAAGCATTGGACACTCATATTCGAGCTGATATGTCGATTTCTCCTTTTTATCATCATTTCTAGCCTCTCGCTTCTGTTTGTCAATAGTTAAACAGATGTCCAGTTCTCGTTTCTTCCAATGCACTTAATAGCAATCAGAGCAAGTTTTAATCTTGTGGCATTTTCAGTGCTTCTTGCCTCCCTAGTGAGTTGAGAATCCAATGACTGAAGCTTAAATTGACTCGAAGAAAAGACGCTATTTTTCTTATGCCATACCAGTTGTCAAGGGCGAATTCTCATCGAGAACAATATCAGCAGGATCTCCAATCCACGGCTTCCCTTCTCGCCATCGAAACTTAATCCTCAACTTCCCGTTTGCATCGACTCCTACCACCTCACCTTTACTTGCATGAGTCTCCATACCCCAGTCCCATCGAGGCGTCACCAATCCATCTTTGATTTTCACCTTGTCTCCAACTTTAAAGGGTCTAACCTTTTCCATTTCCCATGATTTACAAAGCCATAGCCGGTCTATAAAGCAGAAAGCCACCCAAAGATCTTCATCTTCGAAACGGTGCACCACTCCAATGCTTGAGTGACGTACGTCTCCCCACTGGTGAGTAGGAGTAGAAACATTTTCCCGAACCCTAACCCAGTCTCCAACATGAAGTTTCTGTTCCTCAAGGATCTCCACCTCAGAAGGATCAAGTACCCAAGCTTTTGAGCCAGCCGGTGTATATATTCTCAGCTTTCCATCTGCATCAATAGCCGATATGGTCCCTATACTTGCATGGTTGTGTCCTGACCACCCAAACCTAGGCTGCTTGACAGCGTTCTTAACTTTGATCCGCTGCCCAACCAGGAGTTTATCAACTCTTTCAAGATAAGAAAATTTTCCTACCCATAGTTCTTGCTCTCCACAGAATCCTACAATAATATTTTCATTCCATTCGTTTCCTTCAAACCCAATTCCTTGCACTACGCCAATGCTACCTTGCGATATAGATTTCCAACGACTCGCATTCTCTTTCAATTTGACCCATGCTCCCACTTCAAACATTTGCTCTACTTCAAGATCTGCAGGATCCCCTCTCCATAACCCCTGTAAACTTGAGAATGCAACCCTCACTTCTCCATCAGCATTCACACTGGCTACAATCCCACAAGAATCAGGATGAGCACCTCGCCAGCCCCATCTTGGCTCAACGAGCCCACTTCGAAACCTTACATGTTGCCCAACCTTAAAATCAGGAACCTTTTCAACATCAGTATAATGGGTTGGATACCTTCCCTTACGAAAACAGCAAGCTAATTCTAGATAACCAGTATCCTGTATACTATGCACAACAGCTAAACCTTCTTTTCCAATACTGTTCCAATCATAACTGGGCCTAGTCCCCATGATTGGTTTGGAATGCACCCAATCACCTACTTCAAATCCTGGAAGCCGTTCTGCATCTCCGGGAGAAACTTTCCACAAAGTATGTCTTCCAGCAACTTTTACCTAAAAAAGGTGAGAATTTGTCAGGATAATGAACGTTATGATGGAAAATGAAGTAAAAACATAGGGGACAGAAAATAAAGCCACATAAGGGAAAAACAAAGGTCTGTTTCCAGTAAATATAGGTTCAACTACAGAAATTATTTTTTGAGACTTCATTCAATTTATTGTTAGATCTAGCTTAAGATCTAATGAAATTAACTCCCATCTATATTTCTTTGTGGAAGAGAGTGAATGTTAGTAGATTGGTAATTAATACAATTATATCACATTTTATAAACACAAATCATTCTACACCTTTACCTTTGATTCAAAGAGTACAAAAGTAATTTCACTCTGAAATCAAACAAGTTCAGTTGAGGAAATGTGTTTTGTCTCTTTGATAGAACCTCTGCTTTCTATTATAGAGAGGGCTCTAAATTGCCATCAGTTGCACATTGATGATACGTGATTTTTTCTTTGTTGATTAATTATATCATTAGCAGGAGAAAAGTTTTGACTTATAGCTTGTATCAAAATGCCATCCTAATTTGTGTTCTATATGTAAGTACAAGGCATACTATTATCGTTGAGGAACCTCATTCCTTAATTCTTAATCAGCAACTTCCCACCAAACTTGACAATGAGTTGGAAACAATCTGGTAGAAGATCATAGTTGATGTCCCGTCCTAAACCTAATGCAAGAAAAGCAACCAAGAACAGTACAGCTTACATTTAAAGCACCATCCATGTCGATCCTTGCAATTTTTCCAACAGTCGCAGGTGTCTCACTGGACCATCCAAGCCGAGGCAGAGTAACAGAAGGCATCACATGTATCTCTTGTCCTACTTCAAAAGGAGGAACCTTCTCCATATCTGTCGCAGAACAGCGGAAAAGCTTGCTCTTGAAGCAAAATGCAACTTCCATATCACCATCCTCCTCCAAACAATGAATTATACCAATGCTGTTCCTCGTTACATCCTCCCACCCATATTTTGGGGAGGAAACAGATGCCTTTACTCTAACCCAATCTCTTACCTGATAAAATTATATTGAATATTGGCAGTAAAAACTGTCATCCAGTATATTCATGATTCAAAACAGAAAAACAAATTATGCAGATAATACCTTGAAATCCTCGACCTTTTCCATGTCAGAAGGATCAGCCTGCCATGGAATAGGTCGATTTGGAATTTCAATTATCAGCAGACCATCATTCTCTATCTCACTAATTCTTCCAATGCTATGATGGGTTTCACCACCCCAAGCATATCTTGGCTCAGCAACAGAGCGCTTTACACAAACCCGATCACCAATCTGTAAAAGCAACAGAATTATATATGGTAGGAAAAACCGAAGTGTAAAAATATGGAACAAAGAACAAGAATTTGAAATATTCAATCTCCTTCATGCTATAGTAAATTCCCTTACCCTAAATGGCTCAACATGTTCAACCTCCTCAGGTTCGCAATGCCATGGAGCTGGAAGATAGCTTAGTTCCAGTAAGAGACTGCTATCTGGTCTAATACAGTAAACTACGCCAATGCTTCCAGGAGTTACAGATCCTAATCCGTGTTTAGCTGTAGTCAGTGTGGGCCGTATGCGAACCCAGTCCCCAACCTTGAATTCTTCAACTCTTTCCATTTCTGCAGGATCAGCTTTCCATCCTCTGGATGCTCCAGGAAAACCGACACGCAGGATTCCATCATCATCGACACAAAGAACTGTTCCAATGCTGTCACGCGATTGACCACGCCAACCGAATCTGCAGAAACACAAAACTAATTATTGTACCATATAAGAATAGTTGGTATCATCATGGTTTACTCAAAGGGCCACAGTTTAAGATTGCAGAAAAAAATCCATAATGTTTAAACCAAAATTGCTGCAAGATAAACTACTTGAGAATGAGAAATACTTCAACATCTCATTAAGACACAAGAATTTCCTTTGGATGAAGTCTGTTTCTTTGTGTCTAGGGGACCTACATTTCTGAGTTAATTCTCACTTTAAGATGGTTTGGTAAATTAGATTGTTATGAAGGCAAACTAGGTGTGTGTTGGGTAAGGTAATGTGTATAGGAACATTTCAATCGAGGATAAATGGTTTCTCCATTTTTTATCAGCATCTAGTTCTCTTTTCAACAGGGCAATTAAAAATAGATTTGGTTTACAGCCAAGCAAATAGTTCTATTGTTCATTACCAGGACGATTAGATGATGGTAGGCACTTCTTTCTCCATCAGTTATCACTGTTTGTATTGTTTTTACTCTTTTCATAATAAGATACAAAATTTATTTTCTGTACTTAGGTGAAGCATCAATTATCAATTTTTACAAGGGACCTTAAGAGACTATTTCCAAATTATTAATCGAAAAATTTTGAAACTGTAAACAAGGTTTCAAATTAAGCACAGAATAAAACAATTTAGCTATTTTTTAAATGACAAATCTGAAAACAACTAATTGATAGCAGCAAATAGGAAGTAAACATCACCTCCAACAAGACTCACTCTGATTCTTGATTGCAGGTAATTCACAATACTAAATTGAATTGCACTGGGGTGAACAGAATCAAAGTTTGCTATTATGGGAATTATTGCCACCAGACAGTCCCGAAAGGAGAAAGGAGAGGGGGAACACTCAGTAGGAAGGTGGTGCCAATTTTTTCAGTGGTACAGCTACCGTGATTTCAACTGATGTATTACTGGAAATGTCCCCACAAAAACCGAAGGAAGCACAATAGCAGTACCACTAAAATAGGTCGTGCCCTCTACCTACTAGTCATTCTATTTTGGGGTCAATCTATTAGGATAGGAAGCACAATAGCAGTACCACTAAAATAGGTCGTGCCCTCTACCTACTAGTCATTCTATTTTGGGGTCAATCTATTATGAATAGGGCTACATATTTATGGTTCATTTACATAATCATCTAATTCAATTTCAAAAGGATTCAAAAAACTGAGCACGAATAGAAAGTGTACAGTGCATATGAGAAAAAAAAAAAACTTCGTGTGAACTGATGTGGTGAATCACTACACTAGTTAATTCTCAGAGTTCGCGTTCAAATTCAATTTTTTACTTAAGAGAAGAAGAAAGACCTTTTATCATTGTAAAACGAACAACTAGAAAAAAAAAATCATAGGATTTTTGTTTCATTTTTTTATTCATCAAAACATCAATAAAAAGAACTAGATAGAATAACTTCGACGTAGTCAACTCATACAGAAAGAACGAAATCTGGATACATACCAATACCTAGTATGGGTGGAAAAAAAAATGTAGAGATAAAAATAAATAACTCTTGCAGTCCAATACAAGCAGCAGCCAGGCCAATATCTGGTTACTACATTTTTTCTTGCCTGGCTGCTCTGCCCATTGTTTATATCAGGTCCCAGCATCTTAGAAATTGTAAGCGCACCTGAATCTTCAATTCATGTTTCCTGGTGTTTTTTACAGTTGATTAATAGTAAAGAAAGATTGAACTAGCCCCATACTTGGCACCCAAGCAATAGAACCTTCAATACAAGACTGTGAATTAACATTTTCATTTCCAAGATAAAATCTCATTTCCTAAGCACACACATCTACGTCTTAGATGTCTAATTTCCAAATGCAAGTAATGTTTATGGTAGAACATAAAATCCTCAGAAGACTCTAATTCTCAGACACATTTCTAGCCTTGCCTTTGAAAACTCAATATGATTAATGAAACCAGAATGTGAAACAAGTTCCATTAGACTTTCAAGTGTCACCCAGTTCAGTATCATTTTTGAAAGTCCTGAAATTATTGCATTGATCATCACGAAAGAAGAGTGACTGGATGGAGAGAAGGAAAATTTTAAGAATACAGCAACTACAGGAACAGCACCATGATGCAATTATGAAGCAAAACAAGATGTAAAAGCTAAGAGTTTAAAAAACCCAATAGTATGACAACAAAGATGAGATAAAATACATCGTGGAAGCGATGTTAACCTAATAAGAAACAAGTATGCCTAAACATAATGTCTTGATAATAGATGGGACGTACTTTGGCTCTTTGACATCTGGCTTAAGTTGCACATGCTGTCCTCTGTCAAGTGGAATCACCTTTATAACTTCATTTGCGAGTACCTTGGCTTCTCCAGTGCAAAAGGACACAGTGAGATTGTCATTGTCTGGAACGTTTTGTACGAAACCAACACTCCTATGTGCTGCACCTTGCCAACCATATGTTGGTGTTGTAATGCTTCTTCTAAATTTCACCCAGTCTCCAATTTGATATCTAAGCAACATTTAACCGTACAAAAGTCTTTAGCCACGATAATGAAATTAACCACATACTGCACATAATTTTACCAGGAAAGTGATGAAAACAGCAAAGCATTGTATTGACTTTTACGCACATGGTCGAAGATAAATGGACTCCCTTCTCCACCAGTGCCTCCATTAAATCTTCAGAAATCCATTCCCGGGGAAGAGCCTCCAAGAAGTCTCCTAATGTCTTGCCACTGTAATGCATTACCAGAAAAGAAATATATCATATTCAGCAGCAAATATTGCAGATCATGGAACTTGTGGTAAAGGAAACAAGTAAAATTACTTCTGAAGATATTAACTAAAAGCTAACGAGGAGTGACAAACAAAACTTGCCTGTGATTTCTAACGTTAACTGCAGCATTTGGATATTTAAGCATAAAAATGATCCAATCAAGATTTTCACGTATCATTTTTGCCGTATCAGCTGCTATATGAAAAGCATTGTCACCATCATCATCCTGAAGTTCACACCATGAAAATGCAGAAGGCATTATTTAGCGATACAGAGATCCACAGAGAGTCTGACGTGTAATTGGAAGATCAAATATTTAAAAATCAACTTCACTTCAAACCCGTTCAGCAAAGTCCGCAAAGTCAAATTTCTCAAACGCTCATTTCATGCATGCGCAAGCATCTTATGGAAGGAAATGTGGTATGGCCAAGTAATCAGACAGCACAACGTCACAGCAAATTAGATTAAAAATTTATTTGTGCATAACAAGCACAATACAAGTACCTACAAGTTACTATCTAGAGTTTGACACTCATCTGACCAGTGCGTGCATCAAGTAATATTCTTCAAACGTGTATAAACATATAATTCTGAATCAGGTTTATTACCCCGGGAAGACTTTTTTTTTTATTTCAATCATTTCAGTTATGGTTTTATGTTCAAGTGAACTGCCTTAGCGGTACTTCTCACCAACATTTTGTACAGTAGGTTCTATGGTAGCGAGTCCATTGCTATCTGCAAAATATATTTAAGTGAAGCAAAATCAAAAGAAACTTTTAAGTAAATAACCACTTAACCAAACTTACGTTGATCCAATGGGTAATATCATAACTATTTCCTAGCTCTTCCATAATTACAGTTAACCTGTACTTGTATCTCTACATTTGCATTCCCGTGTATATAGAAATTTACTTATACTTAAAAGCTTTTCACAATCATTTTAATTTAAATCACGACATGTCTTCTAGTTTTATGAGCTAACAGAGTACACCATGAGTCCTAAATTAATTATCTCAACAAGCACCATGAATCCTAATCTAATACCTCAAGCCAATCCATTGATACTTTACAATAATGCAAGGTAACAGTTTAGGATTTCCCCTAGCAACTGGCAGTACACTAGATTCACAGATGTAGTTCTCCTTATGATTATAATCTCATCAAGTATATCCTTTAACATACAAATATATGTTGCTTCCAACACTCGTCTTTCATCAAAAATATATCTGTTAGAACTCTTTCAAATTCATAAAGACCACGCATAGACGTTTCTTTCCCTTAATATTTTCCACAACCACTCCTCATAAATCAGTAACTTCTCTAAGTGACGTAGCACACACGCACCCATAGCTTTCTGCCATTGTTGATCAAATCTGCAATCTGTCTCTAAAATAGCAAGTATAATTTTGAGTATCAGATATAAATAATGTTCCAAGTAGGCAGTAACGTTCTCTTCCTCTTAATTTGTCCTCAAAATTTCAATAAGCTTAACTTGATAACTAAAAGTAATCCATCGAGTCTGTGATACTCGCACACACCAATATAAATGCTGTCAGATCCCAAGATCTCTGTTTTCCATTTATAAGTACCTCTTTTCACCTGACCATCTCTGCAAAAATGATCGTCAACTTCTTCCAAGAATATCTGATTCAGTTTTAGATGAACGTCTGCCATGGTTCTCATTTGCTAACTACCTAAGCAACATATTCAACATTTTCCATATTCACATTATCAAGTTACTTTACCACCTTTCTCATAAATGGAAAAATCCCTGCAGTCTAGGTCAGCTAGAACTAAAAGTTGTGGCGCTACGCTAGAATTCAGGTACAAGAAATTAACAGATATAGATCAAAACAATTAACTCTACAAGCCTCTTCGGATTCAAATATGCGAATAGTTTTTATATTTAAATAAGCAAGATAATGAGTCCTAACAACAACAAAAAAGTTCAGAAGTATCAAATTTTACAACCCAAAAGAGAGATCGGTCTGAATGAATTATATGTCAAATTTAATTATGTAGATCTTATTTTGAAATTAGATACTAAATTGTTGGATGTATATAGATACTTGCTCAAATTTTACAAACCAATTGCAGAAAACAAAAAACAATAGCGGAAATCAAATTAAAATGCACCTCATACTTCCAGGAATGGCTACATTGCACCAACAAAAATAACAACCAAATAGTCCTCCATCAACGAATAACCAAGTTCTCATGTTTGCTAAAACTAATCAGAGTTGAACGTGCATTGTACGTTATTTTAAAATACTTTTTAAGTGATGTAAAAGTAATATTTGATATCAATTTATTGGAAGGATTTGATGAGTCTCAAACGAACTAAAGAAAATAAAATTTAGGATAGAAATTTAAGAGAATAAAACTGTACTCTCGAAATTCAACTTCTATGATTCAAATTTTTCTTGATGATAAAATTCTACAAATGAGCAACATTATTATACTACATTTGATACATAAGAATTAATTGCTAATACATGAATTTAAACACCCATTAAAAATTTTGGCTACATGAATAGAAATAAATTCATCTATAATAACTCTAGATTCATGTAAATCAATTTATTAGTCTAGATTAATGTCAATGTTAATTAATTGAGAATTAATAACATGAAATTCATACATGACAAGGATTTTGTAGTATTTATTACATATTGAAAAAAAAAATTAAAGTATTATTGAAATAATTGAATTTTAGTAGGGTTAAAATCGTCTAAAAAATGATTCTCACTTAATATGATATTAAATATATTATAGATATAGATACATGACAATCACCTCTTGAGTTCATCAGTCCATTAAAACAAAAAAACCATAAAAAGCATGCTCGCATTCTTAGAAACGAAGCCACTGATAGATGGTATGGATCACAGAAATTTCATAAAGAGTTTGGAAACAAAGAGGACACGAGTACATTTGTCTGACTACATTTTCATGAAAGATCCAGAGGATGTCTAACAATAAACCTGCAAATTGCAATTTGCCCCAGCAGATAAAAGCAATCCGACGCAAGACTTTGAACCTCTGGCCAATGCCACATGGAGAGGTATGGTATTCTGCACATTCCTGGTGTTCACATCAACCCCAGCTTCCAAAATAATCTACAGAAAAAGAAATTAACAAGACATGTACATTAGAAACTACAGTCACAAAACAGGCAGAGCTTACATTTAGGAGTCACCTCCTAATGCATCTGGAACACAGTTTGACAATAGCAGCAGTTCTAGTTCCGCAATAACACAGTATTCGGCCTACCTTGACTAACTCAATGTCATTGGCCATGGCAGCAGTATGCAGAGCAGTGTAGGCATGCTGGGCGTCTTGAGCTGTCGGGTCAGCTCCGGCAGCTAGCAGAATCCTTACCAGTTCTCTGCCCTCTACATGTTTATACAACATCAGAAAGGTGAAATCATATCACTGTGTATTCATGGTTAAACTATTAGCACCAGATAACTACTATAACACTACTGTAAATCAACAACCCTAGTTTTACCAGATTCGTGATCTTTCTTCAAGGCAGCTGCCATGCATAATGCTGTTCCAACAGAGCATGGAATATCAATAGCGTCGGCAATCTCTTCTGCAGATGTAAGTTCGGCCCATCTTTTGACAACAGCAACATTCCATGTTGTGACACACAAGTGAAGTGGTCTGAAAAATAAAGAGGCTTTGTTATGTGTCAATCAATAGAGGACTCACACAAAATAGCTTGACATCTTATACACTACAAACGTCATAAGACGTGTATCCACATGGCAACCACATCACTGAATGTGACTGTCGTCATCGTCTTTTTTTGTTCAAATAAGAGATGAGCTCTATGAATCCCTGTTATATCTTTTATCACAAATCATGTTAATGGGCTTGTCTACCAAAGTTTCCTATCTTTGAGCCTTTTAACTTGGAAATCTATTGTCCCCTAAAGAGTTAAGGTATTCATATGGATGCTTTCCATAGGAAATCATTTGTAACTCAATGTAAAAGAAAAAAATCCTCGTACTCCTCTTTGCCCTTCTTCATGGTGATGATGTACAAGAGGAACATGGAAAGCATTGAGATTTGATGCACTGTTATATTGCAAGATATTGTGGACCAAATTGCTAATAGATGTAGATTTTCATTGGACTTCTCCAGAAAGATATAATGATTTTTTCTTACAAAAACCTATAGGTTGTGGGGACAAGAAGGTTAGATATGATCTGGAATTCTCTAGTTTCGATAATTCTTTGGGTCTTACAGATGAAAAGATAGCAGAATTTTGAAGAGAACAACACGGAGCATGTCAATCACAAGAAAGGCTTAACTCTTAGCTTATTATCTGCTGCTGCAGCTAAAGAATTAATGGTTTCTCCCTTTCTTAGATTATCCTTTGTTTCTCTTTATTAACAAAGTAATCCTTGTCCTCTCGTCCTCTTTACAATCTGCCACCGAAATAGAGCAATCCTAGAAAATATCCACTTGATGCATTCTTGGTTTTCTTAAAGCTTAACTTCTGAAAGCCTTCCATTCCTCATGGCTTCCTAGCCTCTAAGAAATCTCCATAGCTAGTCCATGGCATTTTCCGGAGTGTATAGCCAAGACACTAAAGCTCTTAGTACCTTTCCGTGATCATAGAAATAAGTTCAATACCATAAAGCTACCTTTAACAATGAGAAAAATTGAAAAGAGTGTTAAAGATATAATGCACCATTAAAAGTCATACAGTGATAATGAGCCTAGAATTGAGCTGAATTTTGTAAAACAACAGAAGAGAAAGGGTGAAGAAATCAGAGGACTTTAAAGAAAAAGCAGCAAGAATAGTGGCCTATTTAGTATGGAGACATAGGGCTTCGATCTAGGGAATAACGTTTGCAAATTAGCTTCAGTAATTATGTTGATGTCCATAGATCACCTTTTCAATGTGATCAAAAGAAACTCGTTCAGAATCAACTCCATAAAGCATGTGAAACAAATGTCCTTTTGATTTTCAACTATCAAACTGATTGTTCTTCAAACTACATTACAAAGATTTTTCTAATGGGTAGTATTTCCACTAAATTTTAATATGATATGTAACTCGAAGTGGCTCAAATATCGACTCTTCAGAAAAAAATCCAGCTGACCAAAGACGTAAACCATACATTCAAGTTGGAAAGAAGGGAGCTGTCTTATAATCTGGCAAGCAGTGAATTTAGATATTCCCTCCAGGCATTCACAGCCTAAGATAAGTTGAAAGGCTACCCATGTTATCTAATATTATTTAGGTGATACAATTAAATAAAAAAATCTCTTTCTTCTCTTCCACAGTTAACCAAAAAAACAAAGCAGTAAAAGGGAAACAGTGTCTCTGTTTTTCTTTTTGTGTTCTTCCCTAGTTTCATTTCTTTCCTCTCAATAAAGCATCCGGATTCAGAAAATTGTCTCTGCTAATCATTGAAGGATAAAATTTACACATACGTCAAATGCCTGGAGTTCACAATGCCCATTGATTTACAGCCTCCATTTTCCAATATGACAACAGCACAGTCAGTATATTTCTTGGCAATAGCTCTGTGAAGCACAGATTCACCATCGTCATCAACCGCATTTGGATCAGCACCAGCCAACAATAACTCCTATCCATTCAGAAATAAGTAATAAAAACATAAACATATATATTATGATTAAGAAAATATAAAAGTTAAAAATAAGGGGTTAGAAATAAACATAAGACATTCATCATGCCATGCAATTTCCATGTCCCTGACGATGGAGTTTTGTACTTGAATCAGGCATCTTGCTTTACATTTCCTTATTTTTTGATACGTTTCCATAATCTATAAACTTATAGAACTCCAAGACACCTACACGCATACAATCTGGTTGGCCATGGTAGGCACAGACATGAGCAACGGATGGACCAAGGCCTTCCCTTAACCTCGATCTGACATTAGCATCTCTACTGATGAGAGCTCGGACACATTCAGGTGATCCAGCCGCCAGAGCAAAAACAAGAGGAGGATCGCCATCTTTATCGAGGACATCAACATTTGCCTCTTTGTACTCCAAAATAGCTTCAACGAGTTCAACGCTACCCCTCCTACAAGCCAGGTGGAGAGCCGTTTGACCTTCTGCATTCTGTGCTTCCAGCAGAGAATGTAGCAAATTGCCGTTGTGACATGAAGCAGTCTTTGCAAGAAGCTCTCTGCATAAAACAGGGGTAATGGGAAATAAATCTCAAAGTAAAAGACTCTATATCCAGAAGATATGACAAAGGTCTATAGTAAAGCAGCCTAACCTAACTCCATCCAGATTGCCTTCGGAGACAAGTCGGAGTAAAAGATTGGGATTGGCTTGGGGAACCTCTAGATCAGCCGATGGGGAAAGAGCTGTCCCATTTATTCCAGGGTTTGTAGGCAAATCACTGCTTATTAGATGGGGCAAATAGAGAATACCCAAGTCATCAATCAAGTAACAATAAAGTATTAAATACAAGGATGACTTGAAAAAACCAGCATCAAAAATATACAGGGCAAGTAATAAGGCACTTCCAAGACATCTAAGATTACTAATTCTCGCATCAGCAACATAAACAAGGACCACACGAGCGTTTGAACTCTAATAAGTGTACTCTTAAGGTAACAAACTGACAGTACATAAAATAGCATCTTACACATCAGGGCTTGCAGGAGGGCTTCGAGGAATCTCTTGCAAGTGACGAAGAAATACTGCTAACATTGAATTAAAAGTTGGTCTTTTAGATGCCTTGAACTGGAGGCAGTCACCAATCATCTTCCACAATTCCCTAGGTATTCCCACACCCACTACACTTGCATATTGAGGAGGTTGTCGTCGAGCTTTGACTACAGATCGATAGATTTCCTCAGCACTTAAACCAGCCCAGCTGCGTAAAAGATATAGACACCTTTTTGAGCAATTATGCTACTTAGAGAAACAACAAAGTTATAAGGGACAGTTAATAAATTCACATACGGAGTAGAACCAGTGCACATTTCTACTAATGTACAACCAAAGCTCCAGGCATCTGACTCCGGCGATATGCCAATAGCATCATCCCAGAAAAGATTCAGCGACTTTTTTACTGGTTCCCATGCCTCTGGGGCAGTGTAATTTGGGCTAAGCATTGTGCAATCCATACATGAATGAACTTTGGAGGATTCACACTCTGTTTGAGCTTTTCGACAATCAAGCTTCTTTAGAATTGCTGGAAGCCCATAATCAGAAACCATAGCATGACCATTTGCATCCAAGAGAAGATTAGATGGTTTAATATTCATACAAACAACACCAGCTGCATGGAGCTCGGCGACTCCACGGGCAATGTCCGCTCCATATCTACATTCAAAATTTTAGACAATACATTATGACAAGGAAAATTTACAAAATGTTATCCTCTAGTTAGGAAAAAATAATCAAATTTTTCTAATTTTCAAAATATAGTGAGACAAATCTTTAAACTAAATATCATAATCAATGTCTTTTGACAATAGTGGTCCTATATACATAACAACCCTATGGCGAATGAGAAACTTATTATAATAACATATTGAAAACTTTCCTAACTTAAAGATTAATGATTATTAAGAGAAAATAAAATGATATCAACTTTTTTCCACTTAACGACTAATAATTTATTTCAAGAAAATGAAATGACATCTAATGTCTAAATTGGATAAGGAACATAATTTTACTAATTATAGAAACGTAACTACATCGGTTAAGAGGGCGGAGAATCCTCTAATCATCAAAGAAAATAAGGTAAAGACAAGAAAACAATAAATTTTTCCATCTGAGAATAATTAAAGAAAAGGGAACACCTTGAAATCCTTATCGATAGTTATCCGTAAGGATGATAAAAACATAGATCTATCTCACGGTAGGAATGCAATCTGCGTCATATATTTTCCTGCCATCTCAAATTAAAGTCCTCCTCCCTTTTTCAAATGACACAAAATATTATCTACTTTCTATAAGTAAACGCATTCCCCATTTTCTCTCCAACTACCATTGCTAAAATAATCTTCTAATTAAAATTGTGCCTATTATTTCCTAAAAAAGGGGAAAACATGCACACACTTGACATTCCTAAAATTTGAACAAAGTCAAGCTACAGCAGTCAACTTGAGATGACAGAAGCATAATTTACAAATGGATTCACATATTCCGTTATCCAGCAAAAAAATGAAGGCCATAATTACCAGTTAATTTGACATATGCCGTTTGAAAATTGTCCCCCTGTATAAAAGACAACAAATAACTACACCAAGAGAAAATGGACAGCCTATTAACATCCCTTCTAAAGTTCTAAAGTTCACCGTTTGGCAATTAAGGATGGAGTCCAACAAAATATTTAGCAAGGCTGTCCGCTGCTTTGCACCAGAATTAAGGCCACGTAATTGGAGTGTAGAAAAAAGATAAAGAGATTTAAAATTTCTACCATACATTGCCATTCCAAAACTTATGGTCAAGATGCCAAACACAATGCATTTTTAAAATATTTACTACATTAATTAAAAAATTTTGGATTTTATAATTTTGTCCCCAATGTTAAAATCGTGTATGTAAAAATGCTACGGACTTCAGATTAACATGGTAATTGGCTGTGCCCACCCGCTTCATTTACTTTTTCACAATGTGAGGCATTTTCGTTGTCCCATCAACGAATCCTTAGTTCTCCAATATTCTTGCTGTTTTCAACGTCATTCTTACCATCAGTAACTTTATCTAACTTTTTTCTCTTATCCTTTTGAGTTAAAAATAGTGATTTTTTTTTCTTTCTTTGTATTTAATGGGTTTTTGTTATATGTATTCGAGTTCTAGATTCACAAAACAAGAAAATAGAAATTAGACAAGTTTGTATTGGAATACCATGATTGAAAACTCTCCAAGAATTAGGAAGTTTAAGATTTAGCTTATAATGAAAAACTTGCACAGTTTATTACAGTAATTAATAGGGTAAGTTTTCATTTGAATATATGGAAATTCAGATGTTGAAGGCAATACTTATGTGATACAAATATGGCCTTATCCAACAGCTCAAGCTTTTAGACCACGTGGTTTCAAACTTTCAATATGGCATCAGAGCAAATAAAGGTCCTCGGCTCAAGTCACGCAGCCACCCACTTAATGAAATTAAAAATGACATACATGTGGTCATGTTATTGTTCAATTTTTGGGAAGTATAACCCAAAGGTATTTTTGTTGTTCATAATTTAATAATGTCTATTGTTACAATTTTATGTTAAATTTTATTTTACTGCTTTTAAAAAATTTTGTTATTTACTTTTCATTCCTTTAACTCTATTGAATTATTTTTTGCTTTAGATATGGAGGAATTTCTCATGAAAAAACCAAGACCGGACCAAATTTCAATTACTAAAAACATTTAATTTATGTTGGGATTTATGTAGAAAATACAAAATGTTGTTTGATGTGATATATTAATGTTGTGTTATAGTAGATTAATCAACACAAACGATATCGTTGATTTTTTTTATAACTTAAAATTGTAGTTTATATTATCACTTCACTTGCCCAATCCGCCGCCACCGATTATCTCCCATGAAATTCTATGTCCAAACTCCAAGTGCTAACAAATAACAAGGATAACACCAAGGATGAGACAAATACTTCAAATGAACAAACATTGGACCCTAATTCATTCAAGTTACATTTTCATCTATCTCGAATAATGACAAAAACAAACTAAAAAGTAAAAGAGACAGATTCTATCACCAATCTAGCAACTGCAGAGAAAACAAGCATTCAAACCAATCCAATCAAAATGCATATTGATTCAATTTAACATGAATGCATGTATGTGTTAAAAGGTATAACGAAAGAAAAACAAAACCTCAGGATCTGTTCAAGTGTGAGGCGCCCTTCATTCTGCTGCATTGCAGTCTGGACGGACCCATAACACCTATCCATTACTAAGCAAAGGCTGTTGTCCATCCTCATAGCTCCATGAAAAGCACAAACACTCCGGCACCACATGGACTTCCTCCTCAGCTCCTCCAGCTGTCCCTGTAGCCACATCACATCCGTCTCCTCCTTGATTTGCACCTTCTTCACTGCCAATTTGTGCTTACACCCCCTCCCCGACAGCACTGCCGCCCACATCTCCGCTCCTGCCTTCCAACTACTCCCATCCCCAATTCTTCTAACCAGATTCACCTCTTTATGCACCCGCAAATCTAATCCCCCACCTCCCTCCACTTGAACCTCACGTCCCCGCCTTCTCTTATAATCATCCTCCATTCGTCTACTTCCATTATTACAACCACCACTACCATAAGAATTATTTCGATAACAATTATTGCTAGTAGTTAAAGAAGAAGTCTTTTCTTCCCGACCCACATAACCATCACCATCATCCTCGTCCTCATCCTCGTCGTCATCATCATCTGCAGAAAGGGAACTCTGGATCAAGGACAAAATGGCGTAATTCTTTTTCAAAGCAGTCACGGAATTCCCAACGGTGGACACGAAACGGCAGCGGGGACAGGAAAGTGAGCAATCGGTGGATGCAGAAAACATCTTAGATAGACACTCGCGACAGAACCCATGACCGCATTGGAGTAGAAGAGGGCACCGCTCATCCTCGTTGTATTTATTCTGGCACACCGAACAACTGGGCACCCTCATATCAATTCTCTTTTTTCTTACTTCCCCACACTCAGTCTTGATCAAAATATCATCAATGAAATTGGATTGAATTTTGATGCGTAGATCCGTGAAGATTGAACTGGGTAGGAGGTTGGTTTTAGAGAGAGAGAGAGAAAGGGGGTGGGAAGGTGAGATGAGAGAAATGTGAAAGTTTGATTAAGGGGTTACGTTGTTTTTTCCGAGAGTTTTATGTTTTTCTTTTTCCACCTTCTTTTCTTTTTATTTTTTTTCTTTTTTGTTGGTGGGGTCCATTTCTTCAATTATGCCATTATTATTAGTATACGTGAAGATAAGTTTAATTATAGAAATCAAGAAAAAATACTGATGACAATTGATGAAGTCAATAAAAATTGTATTTAAAATTAACTATTAATTTTTGCTTGCATTTTAATCAACTTTTTTAGTTAGAATCAAATGAAAAGTACGCGATTCTCAATTTCGAAATTCGAACTCATTTAAAATTTTAATTGAATAAGAATAAAAAGTATTTTGAGCTAATTCTCCGAATTTGCTACGTGGAAAAGAATAGAAGAAAATCAAGTTAGATTAGAATAAATGAAGTAAATTAATTCACTACTATAAAATTCTATAAATTTTGTAAGGACTTATTGTACATAAAAACACAAATGCTCTCCGTTCTGGCAAAGTTTTCAAAATTTATCTTGTCGATCGGTAGGTGTGAGTTAATGACAACGTAGTACATCATCTTGATGGTTGTGTGTTGGGGTGAAATACAATAAATCGTTCTTTTATATATTTTCCGTCGTGGAAGAGAATTCATGACTTTCTATCGCGTCCCTCAAAATTCAAATAAGACATCAAACATTAAAATTTTAAGTTAAATCTTGGTACTAATTAGACATAATGTCGACAATAACATACCAAATTTTTTTTTTTTTTTACTCGAGCTCAATAAATGATTGCTTCAGTTTGACATTAAAAATAAAAAATGAATTTCTTGTTTGTTTTTTATATTACACAGACTCACAGAGCTCACAAACTCATAATTCAATTCGATCTTCAATCTTAATTCCAAACAGCCATTGTAATTTCAAAAGATTTTACTAGCCTCTTTGTCAAGAATCTTGATGGTCAAATACGAGAACTTCTTGTATTTTCCTCCAATTAAAATTATACGTTTGTCCTGTACAAATAAAATAGTCAACCTAGGCAGATGTACAAATGACAAATTCAACTTATATGGTCACGTAATTTTTTCCTCGGGGCATTTTTGTAAAGTTATATGATAGAGAACTAGAATAAATGTTTTTTATTTCCTACTCACACGAGCTCGTATTCTTGCTTTTCTATTAATCTCTAATTCTGATCTTCCTCCCCAGTCTGATATTAAGGTGACGATCGAAATTCAGTCACGTTCCAATTTTGAATGGTGAGCTTTGTAATATTTGATTGATCACAATTTTATATATTCCATTCACTATAGAAGTTATCCGGGAATTCACCGGAGGGATATTTTCAATAAAAATGCTTTGTTCTTACATATCCCTCTTCCAAATTAATCCCCCATACGTATAATTCAGAAGAATATATGAGTGATTCATACACGACTTCTCTTTTTTTATCTACAATTAAGGGCTTGTAAGTCAATCAAACATTATGTAACAACATGTATAGTAAGTTTGATCAAATAAAAAAATTTGTTATAAGTTGGGAACTCATTTGTGTGGATCAATATCTATAAACCTTAAAGCCAAATAAGCTGAAAATTTCCAATTTATCTGACTAAGAGCTAAGAGTATAATTTTTCTTTTTCCCTTTTTTTTTAGCCAAACACGCTCTTAATCACATATTTTTGAGATTCACAACTTTCATCTACTTTTCAATCACACATTTAGTATTTAAACATAGCGCCTAGCTAGCACTTAATACATTATTAGGATTGGAGCCGACTTGTCGAGTGCATAATTAAATCGGTAATGAAAAACTAAAATTAGGGAACGAATTTCTTTTTATAAATAGCTATGAAATGGTTAATCGACTTCTAATATCTTCCAATCCAGTACGAACTAATAAAGAAAAATACATACATATTAGGATTCTCTTGTAGTATACTGCCTCATATAAAGTTTCACATAGTTTAAATTCTCACTCACTCACTCTTATAGAATGACATGAAAGTAATTTATATAGACTTGAAAAGTAAATTAAGCCCCTATTGGACAACTATTCTTTCAAAAGCCCAAAAAATATCTGACAAACGTTCTTTCAAAGGGCCAAAAATTTTCCAACTTTTTAACTACACATTCTCCAAAAATTTACTATTCAAAAACTCATTCAACACAAAAATAAAAAATAAATCAACTTAATAGCAATTCATGTCATAAGCTCGAGAAGTAAACCGCATCAATTTCATACTCATGAGACGAGGAAATCAAGATTTAATTAAATATGCGTAACAAGATGGCCAAACTCAAGCACGAACGAGCTCGAATGTGTGCACGAGTTTTGAGTGTAGTTTTAGATGTTGTACCAAATTATGATACAAAATACTGCTATCATATATAAACGAGATATTTTTTCGTTCCCATGAAACTTTTTCATGAAGATTATTACTTGAATTCACCCAACCAAGCTTTAAAGCCATTTAATGTAGAACGTTAATTCTCTCACACTGATGATCATTAATCATAGCAATAAATATGTTAATTAAACGCGAAACTCATTAATTTCTCGCAAAGTTGGCTAAAAACCAATATTTTCTTGCTTTTCGGTCACATACCATACAAAACAGCATCAACATAATAGCAGTAGATGTCACAGACAATAATTTAAAAAGAATGAAGCAACAACAAAATTTACAAGGACCTATTAGTTCGTAAAACAGAAAAGGCAATAGCAGGAAGGATTACCGGGCGTGGGGAATGAATTCTCTAGATACACTATTGCCTTCTCGTCTTGACTCCTCATATTGCCGCTCAAAAGGATTGCCGAGCACATATCCACCCGCCCAACCTTCAATATAACGCTGCAGCAGTCACTTGTTAGAACCGGGTGGTCGACCAATAAGCCTACACTGTTCTGGAAGTAATGAACACATCAGTTGCCCATTCACAGGGAAAAGTTCACCATCAATGCCACAGCCATTGTGTGTGCGCTTTCCAGGTTTAATCTTGACCGACTTGACCTGCATCACCAACTCATTGCAGTTATGATCTAATTTCTATCCAAGAACTCCTAAATTTGAGTTCTTTAGCGGAAATCAGTTTCTTGCGGCAGTTTATTAGTTCAGTGTTTTGAACAGGTAAATACGTAATTCATCAATCATCCCCAACCTAATGATACAACAATCTAATGTTTCCAAAATGAAAATATTTATTCCTGGAATTGAAAAATGCCAAAGGAGGTTTATTGGAAATGCCCAAAAATATCGCATTCGTAAAACAAAAACGTAGACTATCAAGCATAAATTTCTGATGGCCCGAAATTTAAGGCCTATAACTTCAGCTCAGGTAGCTTTATTCGTTTGAAAATAATCCTATAACCAAATGATTATGCCAATGAAATGTTTTTCAGCACCCTCCCTAGCCAAGGATTAAACAGGTATGACACTTAAATTCCTTCATAACCAGGAAAATGTGTGAGCACGTTACGTTTCCTTTCCCTTCTATTTGTGAGTGTTTTGTGTGCGCATTATTGGTCTTCGTTAAAAGAAAAAATAGGGTGGGCAGGACTTTGTTTGGTCCCAAATTTATGACAAATGTCTTACCTTAACATATTCAACATAAGGCAGCGAAAGGTGTCTACCCATTTGCAGACATAAGAAGAATCTCAATAGCCTCAGCCGTCCAGTTCCGTGAACCAATAACAGATCCAAGGTATTGTCATCATATTCTGCCTTTGGGGCCACCACCTGAGAACTCAAACTTTGAACAGTTTTACATGAGTGATTGCATACCAAGACACCAAGAAGATGACCTTTCGTGACAACCCAATTCTCTTCAGATTTTTGTACAGTTTCCTTCTTTTCACAGGGTATAGAGTCCTCCGATCGCCCAGGCAATTCAATAGGATTTTCCACATCCCATTTAGGCTCAGTGTCCCACCTGGGCTCAGCATCCCATATTGGCCCAGGATCTGACATTGTTGATGAAATATCCTCTTTGTCTGTATTTCCCCAGGAGGACCTACAGGGATCAACAGTGACAGTCAATCCGGTTCGTCCTTTATCTGCCCTTGATTTTGACCTGGTCCTGGCCCCACTAGGAGTAACAGAATGAGGTAGCTGAGGATGGATAACTTCTGGGTCGGCAGTCAACTTGCTTCTTCCAGCTGATAGACGTTTTGACTTTGGATCTCTGGCACGCACATACTCGGATGGCTCAGCGCTGCTACAGGTAGTATCCAATCCAGCCTCAGACACTTGACTTGGGGTCATTATTGAATCAATACTTGATAGACTAGAGGCACGAGGAAGGCCTTCCTTGCTTGATCTTCTCATAATATCCGTGTAGAGCTCTGACATGTCAATAACTTCGAGGTCAGATGATACTTTTTCCTCCCCAGCTTCTTTCACGGCTCGAATATACTCCACTCCATAACTATATTTTGGCAAGCACAAGAATTTGAGAAATCCGGCAACAAAGTAACGTAATGGACCAAATCGTTTCTGATGTTTCTCAGAAAGTTCCAAAACTGAAATTAACAGAAAGAGGAGTTAATCCACAAACCCAGTCAAAGTTAGTTTTCACATAATTAAATGCCGGACCATTTCAGAAATAATTAAGAGCAAAGACAACTTCATTAAACTGGCTAAATGATTTGAAACCAACACAGATCAGAAAAGGTCAACATAATTATTATCTACAAGATACATCATTGGCGCAGAAGAAAAGGCAACATAACTTGCAGTCATGTAGCAATTTCATTTTTAAACTGCCTAGACTATGATTTAATTTTGAAGTTAGAACCAATGTGTTTAATTATAATTTATATTCGATATAAGTTTTACAAGATGTAACATGTTTATATTGTGTTCCTACAATCAAGAGGGAAGACACAGAAAGTGCTGTTATTCGCATTTCCCATACTACAGAAAGCCAAGCACCTATAAGCTCACTGTATCTTAAATATTTTAGCCAGCTATTCATGTGACTCCACTAGAATAGCCAGCTGACACAATCATGAGAATTATAATTATCAAATTACCATATTTTCCTTGCAAAATGTATTTTTATTATCAATAACTAAAATATAATATACAAAATATAAAACATAAAATTGTAAAATATGGTTCACTTCTTAGGCTAGTTCTGCATCCGAAGCAAGTATCAAGGATTGCTATAAAGTTTAGACTTCTGCAGAAACTTAAATTAATAACTTCAAATAAATAAAAGATAAAAAGAAACAAACTTTAAACAAATTTCTTTTTTGAATTTAAGTGGTGCATATCACTGCCTACATTATCACAATGAAAATTTGAACCAAAACAGCCAAATAAAAAGTGCTATGGAGTTACCATCACTAACAAAACCAAAGTATGTTACTGTCGTCCCAAAGTGAATGGCCCCCGATTGGATCCACTCCACGGCAAAAACATCAGTGGCAGTAAGACCTCCCTTAAAACAGCAAAAAGCAAATACTGTTCAAATCCTTGTTATGAAAGCNGTGGCAGTAAGACCTCCCTTAAAACAGCAAAAAGCAAATACTGTTCAAATCCTTGTTATGAAAGCATTTCCCAAAAGTATAAGAAAATTTACATCAATGCATCGACTATTCTGTGTAAGAAAAACACTGATAGTAAAACCTTGATTCTGAAAAATCCAAGTCCATTGCATGGCCTATGAGATCTCGCAAAGTTAATAGTATGTATGATCTATTTTTCTCAATTTTCAGAAGTTTAAAAGTTTCATGCTTTTCAGGACTGTGCCTGCCAGAAGTTAATCAATAGTCTTCACTTACATGGTCAGATCACCAGAACTATTTTCTAGGAAAGAGATCTAAAAATGTAACTCCGAGCTTGCATAAGAGTGAGGCAGTGTAAATTGCCTCAGGCCAATTGGGTGAAAAGTAATAGTCTTGCAAGAAGAACACTTCATGGCAACTCAGGGCCATGCCCGGCACATATTTCGTGCCTAAGCCGCATAGCACCTGAGACTGGTTATGAAGTTTATTTTAGTTAAATGAAAAAGAAAAAAGGATATTGCACTTGGCATATGCCTTTTATTTTTAAGCTTCCCAGCACACGAAACAAATTTATAATGTTCTCTATGCCAAAACAAATTCTCATTTAAGCAAATCTCTCTCTCTCTCTCTCAGACCTACAATTTAATTAACATGGGTACCGTGTCCTTACGTAAGAAACAGTGTCACCTCTCTCTCTCTCTCTCTCTCTCTCTCTCTCTCTCACACACACACACACACAATTAAGTGAATGATCTTAAATTAAATCTTGTCATCTTTTTATCAACTAACTTCATTAAAGAGGCAATGAAGGCTGAAGCAAATATAAAAAAGAAAACTTTACCATCACAAATATCTAGAGCATCAAAGTACAACAATGAAGTCTCGCATAAAGAATACAGGATCAACACAATCAAAGTACCTTAACTATAGCTATTGCAGCAGATACTGGATCTCTAACCCCAAGAACGGTCCAGACTAAAGAATTATCAGAACCAGCAGGAATAATTCCAATAGGGATTGAAATTGCTTCCTTTTGGTTGTCTCTACTAAGTAAACCGTTCAAAACCTGCATTTTGGTTTCAACCAAGTTAGAACTATACAACAAAAACAAGAAGAAAAACACATGTTCCAAGGTTTGAAACAGAAGTAAAACAAATTCAGTGCAAATTTTACATGGTTATATGATAAAAAAAATTGGCAGTTTAGCAAACTAATCATCACAAAAATATATTAATTGATGTCGCTAGCATCAACAAACCACTCCTCCTTGGATATTATCAATCAATTGACACCACTAAGTGCAGCGTGAATAAGATAAAAAGGCGTCCTTTTCAAATGCCATAATAGATAAGAATCTCATGACTGTTTGATAGACAAAGGAGGGCAATTGTTGTTCCACTTGTCACTCACTAAAGCTATTAAACCTTTGAAAATAGAATAAACGTTACTAAACAAAATGGTAATGTGTGGTGATGTTATTTCCACAATATGGCAATGAACTCCACAATATCCTTTGAAGTATAGTTGCAATCATTCACATATTATTCTTTGCAGAAGCCCATCTCAAATATAAACTAGACATTTTTTAGTTAAAGGGATGCCGTTACTTCAAATTAATGTGTATGGTTTACCGAGTCAAAAAGAACTCCTTGGAACCTCTTGAATATGAATATGAAAAAAGACTAGTAATATTGAACTTCTATAACACCACGTCAAATATATTGAATACAAACAAAGACTCCAAAAGTTAGAAATGCTCCTTCATCAATGGAACGAGATTATCTAATAATATTTGAAGCCGACACCTATTACATGATATACATTGAGTGATAGAATCAAAAAAATTTCGAGCACCAAAAACACTAGAACCAAATTTGCACAAAAGTGCTCCACTCATTCATATAACATAAATGAACAAGCATGAATAGAAATGAGAGTTCTACAAACCTCATTCACAATTCCATCACCTCCAACACAGATAATACCTGAAACCACATAAAATCATGGAATGGGGTAGTTAAACACATCAGGAAAACTGGATCAAACAGTTAGCAAAAGAGGAAAAAAAGGTAAGAGTACCATCAGGACATGTACTGAAGTCTACTCTGGCTGCAAGTTTCCTAGCATGACCAGCAGATGTTGTTTTAACCACCTCTAACTCAAACCCAGCAAGCTGCAAAGCATATCAACAAATACTAATTAACCAGTCTTGTAGCAAAACAAGTAGATACAGGAATGGGCGATTTAACCCTATGTTAATGTGCATAACATACTGATAAAGCATAAAAACAAAGAAACTCAGTTTCCTTGTGAACGTGATTTTTTGCATTTCATGCACAAATAACACAAACAAAATAGACATTGGCTTCATCCCTTCAGTATGTACAATTTTTATTTTACTTTCTATATCTTACAGATTGGAATCAAAGAGAAAATCTCTTTTTCATGACTTCCACCAATCAATCTCGTCCCAGAAAATTGACCGCCTTTTTCAGCATGGTGCATGTATTCAGAGTACCGAGTCATGCAGGACATATTTGGATCCCCATCTAAAGTACTCTTCTCACCCGAAAATAAGTGGAGTCATGCTTGGTGAGCTTAGCCTTCATTATTTGACCTCTCGCAGACTCTTTAGAGCAACAAAAGGTTCAATCTGAACATGAGTATGATCGCTATAATAAATTACACTTTTAGTAGATTCATTCTAATGAAAGAATCAAAGTGAGAGTTTTTTCTCTGCCACGCTTTAAAAGTAGCAGCAAAGCACTAACATTCATTTTGTTCTGCATTCCTGAGGCGTAGAAGCAGATAAGTAAAAGAGAATGAGCCTGAACCCAATTTTTTTCAATTTCCGTAATCAACACACAAATACAGAGCAGGAACCTCAACACTACAGGTTCTGCCTTATTGAACACAACACTACTAATACTTAACACTAGTTTCGCCAAAACTTTCTTGTTTTACAGGTATGTTATTTCACGTAATGAAGCATCATAATTGATGTCAAGATTTCAGTATCAAAGCCAATGAGAGGCCAGCATAAAGGACTATTGGCATCAATGTCAATAGTTCACCACTAGATTGCACACCTTTGTAAAATAAACATCTGATTAAAAAAAATTCCAATGACTCAAATACTGTATGATGCTCAAAACACCGTCATTTAGGAGCTAATGGAATAAAATCTCAGATAAATTGTCCCATTTGCTTTCTTTAGCAGGTGAAGAACAGGTGATTGACAACTTATGGTACATAAAGGAGATGGAATACTTATTACAATTACATTAGAGAATCATTAAACAAAAGTGACTTTGGGAAGAAGGTAAATAATGAATTAAGTGGCAAACCAATATGTATATTAATTATTTCACTATGCCCTTAATAATAAAAACAAATAAAATTTAGTCCTCGTGGGGGTGGTTGCCTAGTACTGAGAAACTAGCTATCTATGCATGTGTGTTACATCCTATAATTACATTCTACAGCTTTCAAAATCCTTGATCATACTGGACCTATAATTCTCTTCATGAAGTGCAAGATTTACATAAGATAGAATTCATTACATCCAAAAACCACCGCAACAGAATCTTTAAATAGACGCATAGGAAAGACCCAACAAAACTATAAAACCAGAAAAACTTACTTTGAATATGGGTTCAACCAAGCCATGGAATACTTTACTTGAACGTCCACGTCCAGACCGAGGATTTAAAATTACAAGCATTTTCGGCGGACTTTTACATCTGATATATGATTCAGGAGGGAATTCACTGAAAATAGAATCTGAACCCTGCTTCTTAGAAGCCATAGGATGAGGCAAACAATTTACATAGCACTGCTGATCTGCAAATGCATTAACCCATTGGAGTGCATCTTCGGAGGTAGAAGCTACAAAGCGATAGTCTTTCAGACTTTTCCCACGTCTCATAAAAAGGCCACATGAACCTTTTCGATAGGGATATGCATGCACTGTAAAATGTCTTAGTCCAACACAGTGTGATAACTGCCAAAGAAAAAATAAATAGATATCGGGAACAAATTGGAGGAAAGTAGCACGAAGTCATAGAAAATTAACAATGAATCTAAATAAATCTACCGAAATCACATCTTCAAGGGATAACATCTCAGAACCCCAAACCAATGCCTTGCTTGTCAGTTTAGCATCAACAGCATCCAGGCTAGCATTCTCTTTAGATGTTTGTGCCTCGGCATTCTTATTGTATTTCTTTTTGTCCAGAGCCAGTTTTCCAGCAAATACTTCATATCCTAGTAAATCAGACTGCTCGTCTCCAATATCAATCCTGTGTTCCCCCCTCTTAGCATTCTTAGGATCCTCATTTTTGTTATCAATGCTGCCTCCTTTAGCAGTCTTTCCTCTACTGCGTTTTTCTGGAAAGACAACTGGGGATGTTTGCTGTCTATTTGCAATTCGAGAACAAAGTCCCAGATGACGAAGAGACTGCTGAGATGTCAGTCT
>CAIGRB010098877.1:0-22600 GCA_903798255.1 Fraxinus quadrangulata
GGACATTTGGACAGCTTGTATTGCAGATCGTGATCGTTCCAGTTCAAGAAAAAGCAAAGGAGTTTGCAGAAATCATCAAAGGTATAATTTCTATCACAGTTTCTATCTAAATACAAAGCAGATCATTGTATGGGAATTGAAAATTGTTTATTTTTCGCTGTGCATGATTAAGTGAATCCCTAATAGAACTTTCACGAAATCTATTATGAATAAAATTCGGAGAACGAGTTTTAGAGTTTATGAAGAACTATATGAAGTTACGAGTTGAGTTAAATACTTCATGAATTTGCACGGGTGCATATGTATCTAGATACACAACTAGCATGCATTTACATGGTAGGTTCCGACACCTCTTTTATGTATCAATCATTATTTAAGTCTACACACAATGTTACATTTTATGAGTTAGTTAATATATAATACTGTTATAGGTTCATTGCATAGTGAGTGGGATAATAATTGCTTACTGCTGATGTGGCAACGTTACACCAAATCGTATTTTTTCTCTTTTCAAAAGAAATAAGTTTAACGTGCTGACGTGACGACTTCACATTAACAAGTGAATATTATAACTCTTGCCCAATGTGAAAAGGAGATCATTTCTATCAAAAACAAATCGAAGTTCTGTTTTCTTTTTCCTATTTCACATGAA
Source organism: Fraxinus quadrangulata (assembly GCA_903798255.1). Classification (NCBI taxonomy): domain Eukaryota; kingdom Viridiplantae; phylum Streptophyta; class Magnoliopsida; order Lamiales; family Oleaceae; genus Fraxinus; species Fraxinus quadrangulata. The sequence goes on from CAIGRB010098877.1 coordinate 653, forward strand.
CAGTAATTTATCCAAATAAGAAAATTCTTAAAATGGCAAGATTTGTTAAAATTTGGTAACAATATATTTCTTTGTACCAAGAAAAATCAAAGCCTTTTCTGTTAATTCAACAATATCAACACAAATCTTCTTTTGTTAGTTTACAAAAAAAAGTTTTGCCATATTCAAGTGAAGTGGTTAAAATTCTAAATACTTGTACTATTTAGTTTATGAACTATTAATGTTTACAATAAAAAAAATCTAAAAACAACTACGAAGTTTTTTTATATTTTTGTTCTGTTTAGCTACCAAGCATAATCTAGTATCCCAAAATTTTGGGAATGCTAATAAATGAAATAAAGAGATTGGGATGAACAAGAAAAATGAGATCTTGGTGAGAAACCAAAAGGCTGTGGCGAGTTAGGTTTGAGAAAGCATAATTAACAGAGAAATAAATAAATGGATAACTATATTCCCACCGTGATTTTTATTATTTGCACCACATTTAATTGCAATCAAGGTTCTCAATTTTTTTTTTTCATTTTGCATTTATATCATCAACTTTTTTCAGTGTTTTTTTATCCTTAACCTTCAATTTATTATTACATCTTTGCTTAGATGATGATTTATGTCCAAATGCTTTGCTAACATGCATTGGAACGAGGGCAAATATATTGTTACATTTTTATATTTGTTGTTTATTTCGTTTATTTAAAAATACGAGAAGTAAATAAGTGTTACACCCCACTCATTTATAGTTAAAGTCAAGTAATTCAGCTAGTCAAAGTCAAATAAGGATTTAAGTTGAATATATGATTTTCTTCGGATTTAAATTGTAATTACAAACACTTAAGGGCTAAAAATGATATAATAAAGGAATCTAGGAATTTAATTTCTATTATTGGAAATTTAAGGACTAAAGGTTATGTAATATGAAGATTGGGGGACTTGTCTTACAATTATCCAATAATTATCCATTAAAGAGGTATATTCAATTGAGAATTTTAAAAACTTTTATAAATTTTTTAAAGTGAGTGACTTTTGTGGATTTTTAAGTGTTTTTTATGGATTTGGTGAGAATTAATAAAAGTCTTCCATTAAATTTTGTAGACTTTCATTAGAGATTTTTAAAGACTTTTATTGACTTTTATATTTTAAAATAAAATATTAAGCATATATAATATAATATTTTAAGCATCTTCTTATATGTCTAAATTATTCATAACTCATTTAAAGTAATAAATCATATTTCTCATGTCCATAAAAAAAATTCTATATATTTTTTTTCAAATCACATGAAATGGATTAACAAATAATCAAAATACCCAAAAAAAATTAATAGTATTTGGTTATGTTCAAGAAAAAAATATCAAACATTCCCAATATCATTTCACATATCAGTTGCTATAGTAGCCATCCATGCATTATCACTCACTCTTTCTTGTTCTTGATTCTCAAAAAAATGGTCCAAAATCTTACCCTTCATTAACCGAAGAAGACGAAGAATCTTCATTATCAAGTTCAACAGGAAATTCATAAGAACGACACTCTTTTTGAAGAAAATTATGTAATCCTACACAAGTTAATACGAGCTCCGCTTGTGTACGATATGAAAATGGAGGAGCAGTTTTGAAAATTGTAAATTCCCTAAAAGTCATTATCAATTGAATACCTCATAACTTATAGAGACTTTTTAAAAAGTTTCAATTGAATACCCGTGATTTTTAGATACTTTTTGAATTCACCTAAACTTTTAAATAATTTTTAAAAGTTTCAAATGAATATATCTAAAATTTTTAATTCTCCAAAAATCTTTAAAAGTCTCAATTGAATATACCTCCCCTAAACTTTAGACATATCAATCTATTTTCTCATTTTGTGGGACAAAATGAAAGACAAAACCGAGGAAGAGAAGAATCGAGAAAAAGAGAGGAAGGAAGGGAAAAAAAAAGGGAAAAGAAAAGAAAAGAAAAGGGAAGGGAAGGGAAGAACAATAATTAGATGCTGGAATTTTCAAGCTTGGATGCTTTATCCCTCCAATTCCTTCTTATTTTTAAAAGGTAAGTAAAAAGTTATGTTAATTAAATTTTTAGGGTTTATGGAAAAATTTCGATGTTTAGCAAGAATTAAAGGTTATTGACATGTATATGGGGGTATTAAACAAGAATATATTAAAGAGATGCATATTGAGAAATTGGTGTTGAATAAAGTAAAACTTTGGTAATGAATTTGTGGAATGGAGACTTATTCTTTAATTTCCTTGTGTTTATATATTAAACACGTGATTATGATTTATTAGAGTTGGGCAAGGATTTAGACTTAATTTTACTTATTCTTTTTAAATTTCGGGTAGACTTCTATCAAGGTGCTATTTTTAAAACTCTCCCCAGAAAGTGTTGTTTTTGTCAATGGGTTCGGAGACATTGCAATATATAGACATTGTGGAAATATAGTGCTAGTTTGTCAATCATCTGATTTTCTTGGATATTTTTGTATGGAGAAACCAAATAAAGTGTTTAATATTGGGGCTAGGTGGTAAGATAACTTATATAAAGGAGTATATGTTGTTAGTGACCCTAGCTAGGATTATGACATTGAAAATAAAAGACTTCATGTTCTTATTAGTAAATCCTTATTTATAATGGTAGGATTAATGCTTGAGACACCTTTTTAAAGAGATGATCTCTTGAGGCGAGTGCGAGATATCATACTGGGCATTTGAATGTTAGGAGATGACGAGAAGATTGAAGTAGCGATTGGTTTACAACTTGGTGAGTGGAAAAACTTAAATATTTTTCAAGTATTAATAAAGAAATTATACTATTATACATTTTATGCAATTATTTGAATTATTTGTTCAATTATATGATTATTGTGAAATATTCTTTCACTATGATATATGTAAGGAATTTCAAAAATTGTCTATGGATTATTTGTGAATTGGAATGTGTGATATATGTGATATTGAGATCGATCAGAAAAGTATCCGTGATTATATACTTTTTCTAATTCACTAAGGGGCCTTGACCGTATTTTATACTACACTAAGGGGTCTTGACTGTGGATGAAGGGGTTTTGATCGTGTACGTATAGTTCACTAAGGGGCCTTGACCATATTCTAGTATTGATTATAATAGGCCTTTGAGACCCACTTCTGTTCACTAATGGAACCTGAGGCTCGTGTCGGGAGTGCTTAGCTCAAGGGATAGTCTACACGCGTATGATTAAATTATAGATTTCAGTTAGATGGTACATTTTGGTGGATTTTTCCGTACATTTGTTGTGATGAGATTATAGTATGGATATAGCCAATGATTATATCGTAACCATGAGATGATATTTTACAGGGTTATGAGGATGTTTCGCATCTTGATTATCGTTATAAGTTGTTATAATGTGAACTGCTAAATGATGTCAATTTGATTTTTGATAAAAATGTATAAATGAGAAAGTATAATTATTTTCGAACTTCTCCACTGATTGAGCTATCAGCTCATATATTTTCCCACGATTTTCGTACATGTATCAAGTGGTTCTTTATAGTTGGAGGAGCCTAATGCTTTCAAAATGATAGCCACATGACATATAGAGTGATATGATTTATTTGATAAAGCACAAAGTAATTATTTTGGGCCATTGCATTATTTGTTCATTAGCATCTTATTTGGCGTATATTTAGTAGTAATTCATAGTTAGACTTGCTGGTCGATCTGGTATTTAGTCAGCATCTATCATCTGCGCACGTTACGTTTCAGATCCACTAGGTTGATCCGGGACGGGTCATGACAATAAGTCTTTCCATGCCCTCCTAGTAAATTTTTTGGACGGAACCCGTTATTAGTGACAAAATGAGGAAATTAGCAGAAGCCTAATGATAAGAATATGATGAATAAGTTAGAGAAATATGTGCAAAAATAAGCAAAGATTATGGACATTCATTGGAATGCAAATGTTGTATAATTATTAATTATCAAATTTTGTGGTGTGAATATAATTATCCTAAATATACACCAATTAAAATAACAACCTGTATTTTTTTCTATTTTTTATTTTTATGTTTCTTAGTTTTTTGGTAATCACAATTCAAAAAAGCAACAGTCAATTACCAAATTTGCAAAGAACTTCAAAACCTTAATTTGCACCTAAACTTTTTATATGAGGATATTGTAGCAGAGAAGCAGAAGATCTCACAGTTGTAGTAGGAGTTACCTTAGACAGCACTGCTACAAAAGAAGCTGAGGGTGGTTGTTCTTCCGCAACTTCATGTACTGATAAACAATTTTAGCTAACGTCATAATGCTTTTTCGCCCCTTGCAGCCATTTCGCTACTATTTGCTCTTATATTCACTCATTATTTCTATTTGGTAGTACCCTCTTAACACCCAAGTTGTGTTCCACACAATCACTGTTGAGGATACTTTGCCTCAATCTAAGGCATGATACATGTAACGGAATTGACCCCATTATTCCTGCCTAATTCTATGATATTCTTTCCATTATTTTCATTTTAATTGATATGTAAATATTCTAGATTGATTTGTTAGGCACCTTACATATCTATATAAATAGACATACTCACCACCACTAAAAACAGTTTTGTGATTTATTTTCAAAGTGTTTCATGGTAGGCTGGTAGCAAAGCATTCTTGGATTAACATCCGTTGATCCTTCAATCTCACCATTGCTGCTGGATCCACCCTCCTCCCTTTCAACACCATGATCCACATGGTAACAATGGAACTCTCTTCCTCAAAGTACCTCATTTGAAAAAGCCAACTCCCACTTCTTGAGAGTAAAAAACTACTCGGTCATGTCGATGGAACCCTTGAGTCTCCATCACGATTTGACCGACCCACATCTCAGACACCAAACCCCAAACACTTGGCTTGGAAAACCACTGGTCAGTGGTTTCTTAGCCTTCTCATCTCCTCCCTCATTGTGAAGGCCATGGCTGAAGCCGTCAGCCTCTCCACCTCCCAGCGAGGTTTGGCTCACCTTGGAGAACACCTTCAGTTACTGTTCCAAAGCTTGCGAGATTCACCTCAAAGACGATCTCCAGTTGATGAAGCGTAGAACACGCTCTGTCTTCAAGTATGCTCATGCTTTCAAGGCACTTTGTGACCAGCTACATGCCAATGGACGACCAGTTGATGATACGGACAAAGTCCATTGGTTTCTTCGAGGTGGCGTTGATTTCTCATCGTTCTCGACTGCACAAATGGTGGTCACTCCTTTCTCCTGCTTCGCTGACCTCGGGTCCAAGCTGAAAGCTTTGAACTATTCCATAAATCACTTGAATCTCCAGGCTCACCCATAGCGATGTTCACTACCACAAATCGCAACTTCAATCGTGCGACCCAAAAGGGAAACTTCTTGCGTACCAATCGCGCACGTAACAACACTCATGGCTTCTCCAATCTTGGAAATGGACGAAAATTCTCTGGCCAAGGATACCCATCCCTCCAACGAAGTCAAATTTATTAGACTAAAGGATACTACGCAGACCGTTGTGACCAGAAGTATACTCGGCAGGACAACTCTGCTCACTTTTGTCGAGGGTTTCAATAAATCATACCTCATGTCCGAAAATGAGGCCCTCGACTCGTATTTGGACATTGGGGCTTCGACCCACATGACCACCAATCCATCTATTCTGGATCACTCAAGTAATTACACTGGTAAATATTGTGTAATTGTACGAAGGAAACAATACATAACTCCTAATTTTAAAGATTACATTTCATAAATAACAAACTCATTAAAATATTTCAAAAATCAGATGGTAAATAAAATTTTTAAATATTAAAATATAATATAATATATATTAATTATTTCTATCCATGCTACCTTACCTACCATATCCTATCACCCTACTACACCACCTTCCATCCACCTCTCCACCTATGGCCATCAGCTCCGATGATCACTCCGGTGGTCTCTCCGGCGACTTCTCCGACAGTCGCTCTGACGACTGTTCCGGCTGCCGTTCCGGTGACTCAAAGATTTCCAAAAAATTAAAAATTGAAAATCAAATCCCACCCCCATGGATCTACCTACCACCACCCCCATCCTTGCCTCCACCTCCTAAAAAATTACTGGAAAAAAATTGTGTTCAGTGTGACTTTATGTGAATAATTGTGACCAAGTTTGTATTCAATGTGACAACTGTGACCAAATTTGTGTTCAGCGTGACTGTCTATGACCAATTAAATCTTAATTATGACCATATATGATCAAGTCACAATCGGTCACAATTAACACAAAATTAATCACATCCAGTCACAGTACACACATATTTGGTCACAAATGATCATCGGGCAAACTTGAAACAACAGGATCAAACCACGAGTCAAAAATACTGATCTCCATCTCATTCATCCATTTTGCCTCATGAACAGCTCTCATAAAGACCATTCTATCGCTGAAAACACTCATTTCCATAAGTCTCTAAGATCTAGTGTTTCATTAGCTATTCTCTACAAGAATATGGTCTTCCCAACACTGATATTACCTTCAAAACAAAAAGTGAGTATTGGGAGCCACTAGTTTTCACAACATCCCCCACCCCCACCATCTCTAGCACCATAAAGAGATAGACGGGGAAAATGGCTACATTACAGCCCTTCTCTAGCAAACATGTACGGCCACCACCTCCACCTCCACCTCCACCTCCACCTCCAACCTAATCGCATCTGGAGAAGATGTTATGAAGAAGATTGTGATTTGAGGAAGACGATGGTTGAGAGAAGACGGTGGTCGGAAGAAGACGGCAATTAGATCTATAGAGAGAGAAAGTGTTGTTGTATGGAGAGAGAATTTTATTTTATTTTTTCAGGGAAAAGAATTGAAAGAATGGGGAAGAAGAAGACGCATATGGAATGAAGATATCTTCTACCAAGCAATTTGCAGCAACCAGACACATGATTTGCAGATTCAATGGATTAAGTGAGAGAGAGAGAGAGAGAGAGTGTGTGTGTGTGTGTGTGTGTGTGTGTGTGTTTTGTATAAAGAAAGAATATTTCATGTAGAGAGAAAAAGAAGATAGAGAGAGAATGTGCGTGTTATACTTTTCTGTAATGTGAATGAAGATATTTACGATATGGTGTGTGAGGGGTGGGGTTGGGTACTGTGATGTAATTCAAATATTTAGAAAGTGAAGTGTATTATATGATTTTTAAATTAAAAAATAATTATAACCTGATTTTTGAATAAAAATAGTTGGTAACTGATTTTTGAAATTGAAAATTGAAATGTAGGGTTTAAGGTAATTTTCTCTCCAAAAATGATTATTGGTTGTCTTCAATTAATGGATTGTCTCCAACGAATACAAACTTAAGGTCTTCACTAATTAATATATGTAGAAAATAAATTAAATTTTAAGTTTAGTTCTGGTGCTTGATTCTAGAACTAGAACTGATGGTTCTCTATTCGAAAAACTAAAACCCATAATTTTTTGGAAAAATTACAGTCGCGGTCCCAAACCTTTTCCTTTTTTGTAGACTTTACTCAACTTTCACTTTGTGTCACCACATGTTCCAAACCTTTGAAAAATTCGCTGATACAATCCAAAATGATAGAAAACGTTAGTTCCACCGTCAGTTGACCTCAAAAAATGGAAAAAGGCAAATTTTGACCAATTTGAACAGGGCACTTTCATCCAATCTTTTTTTCCCTTTTATTTAAAAAATCATTTTGTCGGTTATAATCTCAGACCCTCTTCATTCTCTTTCATGGTACGAACCCAACATTTATCTTCTATAATGTCGAATGAAAATAGCCAACAATCTGATGAAATTATAGAAGATTTTGCATGTCACATATGAGGCTGTTTTTCCGAACCTGAATATGGTAATTTTTAATTTTGTAAAACTTTCTAGTTGCCTCACAGTGGGTTATCAACTGTGATCATATAGTGCATATTTCCATAATTTTATTCACGCTGATTTTGCATTCATTTCATTCAACTAGGATTTGGTGTTGATGGCGGGTTGTTAATATGATTTTTTTTTGTCCAGAGAAAAATTCAAGTTATTTCACCATTTAGTTACATTACGGCGGTGTATTTTTCACAAAGATGGGAAATTTTGTATATGAACATGGGAAGATAGCCTATCTTGACTACGTGCACCCTGATTGGTTTAATAGATTTCTCCTTGACAAAGTTGTGAAGATGTTAAGCTATTTTGAGAAAATGAGGTATGTGTATTGAAAAGAAACGATTGAGTGAGGCATCGTTCTGGTTGGTGACAGATTCAGACTTTACGAATGTAGTTAGGTCGCTTGGTGAGAATATGCTTGCTGAGATGTGGTGTGTGCCCGTAGTTGAAGTGTTGAAATTTTCATAGGATGACAAAGTAAGGCATGGTATTTCAGTGGTTGATGTTGACATTGGTGAGGTGTTGGAGGAGGTGGAAGAAAAATGAATACTAGATGTTGACAAACAGTTTAAGTATAATGTATGCTATTCAATGGAGGTTTATGATGATTTTCTAGAGGGTGATGACTTGTATGTTGTGGACGAAGTTGACAGCAATGGTGAAACTGATGAAATAGAAGTGGATGCAGAGAGTTTTGTTGATGTTCTGCCATTGAAGTGAGTGACTTACATGCAGATGAAGATCATGTATTTTCAAATCATAACGAAGAGGCGCATGCTATAGATCACAATGAGTCAACTATTTAGAGATGAACATGCATGCATAATGGTGTGGTAGAGTAGAAGAGTGTGTGCTAGTTACTTTGCAAAAAAGTATATAAGGAAGTTCAATCTGACCCAAAAAGTCTATGAATGGTTTTACAGAAACAGTGAAGGAGGATTGCATGTATGAGATCTCTAAACATCAATTTTATAGGACAAGAACTAAATGTGTAGAAGTTGTAAATGGAATTGGGGCTAAAGAGTACAAGATCCTATGGGACTATGGTGAGGAGTTGAAACAAACTAATCCTGGTAGTACAGTTAAAATTGAAGGGAAAGGTGATACATATTTTTGGGGGCTTGCAAAGAAGGTTTTAGAGCTGGTGCGGAATGTAATTGATTTGGATGGATGTTTCCTAAAAAGTGCACAAGGTGGGCAGTTGTTGGCTGTAGTAGGTATTGATGCCGATAACTGCTTGTTTCCCGTAGCTTGGGCTTGGTAGATACGTAGAACAGAATAAATTGGGAATGGTTCTTAGAACTTTTAATAGTTGATATTGGGATGTGTAATGCTAGAGATTAGACTTTCATTTCTGACAAACATAAGGCTTGATAGATTCCATAAATTTGTTATGTGAGGGTATTGAACATAGGTGTTGTGCAAGACATTTATACAACAATTTCACCTTACTGCATAAGGAACTGACTCTAAAGACCATGTTTTGGGCTGCAACAATGGCAACAACAGTTCAAGAGTGGAGAAGTGCAATGAATGAGATGAAATATATGAATGAAGCAGCGTTTAAATAGTTCAATGAAAAACCAACATCACATAGAGCAGATCACATTTCCAGGATTATTAAAAGTGCGACATCCTACTAAATAACTTGTGTGAGGCATTCAATTATTCCATATTGATTGTAAGAGAAAAGCATATTATCTCAATGCTTGCGAAGATAAGATATCAACTAATGCTATGAAAGTCACTATTAATTATATCTAGATGGTTAATCGAACATTTCAATTTTTCTTATGTTGAAATACTGCAGTTATGAAAGTAATAAACAAACACAAGGAATGATCACAGAGAAGCCCCAACTGGGTAAAAACTCCGGGCACTTTGCTAGTCAGAAATCTACTATAAATGAATTATGAACTTACAGTCCGCCAGACATAACTACCATTAGTACTTTCTGACCTCCTGACTGCAATTTTCACAGCACTCTTAAATTGTGTGCCTATATACCAACTCCCAGCTGCAGTTTTCAAAGTCTTCCTAGATGAATTCGCTATCTTTTGTGAATCAACGAAGAACTCCATGTTCTTCAACAACTGGAACTCCAGTCACCTTCCCTTAATCTTTAGCACTCTGACAAATATGTAAGAAGTATGAATTTGGTATTTGGATTAAGTAGTTTTAATATTTTCAATGCTAAGAACAAAACAATCAACCGAATGTTGAAAGCTATAGATAGAGAGAATGTGAAGCAACCAATGTTTTATCAATGTTCAACCTTGTAAAAACCATTCAAAGGCATTTGGTATTTATAGTTTACATTTTGGGGTTGAATGGACAGGACAAAAATCCTTAAAAATGTGAATAAAAATATTTCGGAAAACCCTGTCGCTTGAGCGAAAGTTGGACGATAGGCGAACGATGGTATGTCGATCGAGCGAACTCTTGGCGACAAGCTAGCGATAACGTTACTATTTCTACTACTCGAGCCAAGTCATGACCACAGTCTGGTGAAATTGCAACGCCGTTTTTCCTTCTTTTCCATTCTCGAACCCTAGACCTAATACAACTCAATTTCTAGTATTTGTAACTTACTCCTTGACTTTTACAACATATTAAATTTAGTCCCTTTTGTTCACAAACTTGCCAAGTATATCAAAAACCTAACAAACTCCCCCTTTGACATTGTTTGACAAAACTACAAAACTAAAGTCAAGATAGTAAAACAAAATAGAATGAAAATACCTACTACTATCAAAGCAACTGTCTTGACTGAACTGTGCTTTTTCCTTTTTCTTTGTAAACTTATTTCCTGAAACAAACAACTTAATACCCAGTGCAAACGCATGTGAAACAATAATAAGTGTAAAAGTAATTCAAGCAGTTAATCTAATAATCCAAACAATTATAACACATAACATATCATTTTAGTTTCATACCGTAAGCTAAATTAAGACGTAATATCGATGCAACCCAATATACCAAAATGAAATATTGATACTACAAAACATCAAAACTTAATCTAACAATACTGAAATTATCGTTTAATGTCTTTGAGTCAAATTTTTAAGATACATCATGTCAAGTCAAAAATATCATATGCATCCAAAAATATCTACTCTTCTTTTTTATCAAAAATGACAAGGGATCGAGAATCAACATACAATAATCCAAAAATCCAATTGTTAGCAAGCATAAGTAAAAGCAATTAACAGTAATCCTTCCCACATACGTAACTCAAGTTAACATGGAGTAAATTGTATAAGTAACCTTTCTCACTAATCATTTGGAAGTAGGACTCCAAACTTGAATTTTGTGAGAAAGGACATGCTAAATATCACCACTAATAAGTTTATTCCCATACCTATGAAAGTCAAACCATTTAAAGCACATTAGAACCTATACAGAAAAGTTCATTTTGTATGGAGAGTTCTTTAATTCCCTGAATTCGAAAATTTATTATTTCATAACATTCAATATTCGAATCTCATTATTATTTTTCTCATCTTAAGTACATGCTTCTCTTCATTAAGCAACTAAAATGACATTTGTAGCGAGTTTTAGGCTGTTTAACCCAAGTTAGTTGACCATAGACACCAAGTTATGAGAAACCCTGCACGTTTAATTGCTCGAGTCAGATAGACTCCGAAAAAGAACATAAGATATTGAGCTCTTTTTTTTATTTATTATTACCAGGGATAAACTTGAGATTATGTCTAATAAATAAGGTCAATTCATGTTCAAAGTCATCTTACTAGCAACTGATTACCATCCCAAATCTCATACATATGGTAGAGTCCTATTAAAAATATCATAGTGTGTGCGGTGCAGATTGTACATGAAGACATATATACTAAGTACTCCATAAAAAACTTAAGCCAGTAATGAAAACTATGTTACAGCTCATCGATTAACCACATGCTTGATTACAACAAATAAATTCAATTATATTATATATTAGCTGTAAAAATAATTTCCCGCATTTTTATTTTTTAAAATAAAGCATGAATGCACTAAGCACATAAAAAATGTTCACAAAAATAAATAATAAAAAAATATGAGTTTTCTTTATAGAAAACAAAAAAACAAATATGATACGTGTATAAATCAATATAACACAATGGTAAAGTACGAGCATGCAACAAAAATACATAATCAACGAGGTACACAAACACTAATATCCATCCTAAGATATTCAAATCTTAAACCATCTAATGATTTGGTAAATAGGTTAGCTAATTGGATCTCTATAGAGATATGTTCAATGGTTACAACAAGGGTCTTCACAAGCTCTCGAATAAAATGATGTCATATATTAATATGTTTTGTTCTAGAGTGTTGCATGAGATTTTTGAAAATATTAAGGGCACTAGTGTTATCACAAAATACAATCATTGTACCCTACTCAATTCCACAATCACTCAACATCTGCTTCATCCAAAGCAGTTGAATGTAGCAACTTCCTACAACTATATATTAGGCATCTGCTGTGGACAATGAGATAGAATTTTGTTTCTTACTCATCCAAGCGACAAGATTAGTACCAACATAAAAACAGCCTCCAAAAGTACTTTCTCTAACATCGGCATTTCCAGCCCAATCGACATCAGAATAGCTAGCAAGATCAAGATTAGAGTCCCGAGAGTACATGATCTCATAATCAACGGTTCCATTGACATATCTAATGATACGTCACACGACGCTTAGGTGGGATTCCTTGGGATTAGCCTAAAAGCACGCACAAACCCTATACTAAAAGGTATGTCAGGTCTACTAGCAGTGAGATAAAGTAAACTATCTATCATATTCTTGTACAGTATCTGATCAACACTCTTATCTGTACGATCATGACCTAACTTGACATTAGTGCTCATGGGTGTTCTAGTGTGTTTCTTGTTGTCTAGTCCAAAACACTTGACAATGTGTTTTACATACTTTGATTGAAATATGAACAACCCATCATCAGTTTGTTTAACGTGGAGACGTAGAAAGTAATTTAATTCTTCAATCACACACATCTCAAATTTTTGCTTCATGCATTCAGCGAAATCATGAGTAAGAGAATCAATAGGAAAACCAAAAATGATGTCATCGATATAGATCTATGCTATGGTGATGGCTTTCTCAATATATATGATGACTAAGTTTCTATCCGCACCACCTCTTGAAAAATCATGTTCTATGAAATATGTAGTAAGTCTATCATACCAACCTCTAGGAGCTTGTTTAAGACCATATAAAACTTTATTCAACTTATAGACATAATGTGGAAACTTAGGATCAATAAATCCTTTAGATCGTTTAACACAGGCTTCTTCCTGAAGTATTCCATTCAAGAAATCACTCTTAACATCCATTTGAAATAATTTGAATCCTAACATGCAGGCAACAACCAGAAGAATTCTAACGAATTCAAGTCTAGCTACCGGGGCAAATGTTTCATCAAAGTCAACTCCTTCAACCTGAGTATACCCTTGGGCAACTAACATAGCCTTATTTCTAGTTATGGTACCTTGATCATTAGTTTTATTCTTAAATATCCACTTAATACCTATAACATTACAATCATCAGGCCTAGGAACCAAATGCCATACGTTGTCTCTCACAAACTAGTTTAGCTCCTCTTACATCGCATTTACCCAACATTCATCCCTAAGGGCATCTTCGACTTTCTTAGGCTCAATTTGAGACACGTAAGTAGCATATGTCAGGTTGTTCAAAACCCTCTTACGAAGTTTCATCCCTTCAGCCAAATCTCCTATAATATTCACTTTAGGATGATTAGTCTTAACTCTGGACTAAGGTTCCTTAAGAGGTTTAGTTTTATCATCAGGTGAGGACTCCTTATTAGTTGTATCTAAACCATTAGAAGTGTGTAAGGGATCGGGAACTAATATTTATTTAGGTTCAGTTACCATAATGGGATCAACACTCAAGTGTTCCAACTTTACCCAATCTCCCCCTCACTACAAGTATCATCTACTACTTCATTTGATGGACTCCATCACAACCCATGTACGAGAATTGTATACTCGTTAGGCTCGACTATTTCTGAAGTATCCTAGGAAAATTCCCTCATCATTTTTGGAATCAAACTTGCCCAAATTTTTTCTATATCTCAGAATATAGCACTTGCTGCCAAACACACGAAAGTACTTGATAGTAGGCAGTTTACCTTTCCAAATCTCATATGGTGTCATATCAGTTTTAGATCTAAGATAAACCATGTTTACTATATGACACACAGTGTTGATGGCTTCACCCCAGAAATGCATAGCTAGTCCCTTACCATGAAGCATGGCTCTAGCCATTTCTTGACGCACACTATTTTTCATCTCCACTATCCCATTTTGTTGTGGAGTGATAGGAGAGGAAAACTCATGCTGGATTCCCTCCTCTATGCAGAAGTTCTCAAGATTCGAGTTTTCAAACTCTTTTCCATAATCAATACGAATTCTCGATATCTTTCTCGTTTCTAAGCCTTTTGTACAATGATATGACAAGACTGAACACCTCCGATTTTTCTCTCAACAGCTTAATCCAAGTATATCTAGAGAAATCATCAACCACAGCATTTACCACCAAGACTCTCGGTCATAGATAGTCCCATTAAGTCTATATGGGATAATTTAAGTAGGTTGCCTGTCATGATTTTAGAAGTTTGTTTATAAGCTACTCTAAGCTATTTGCCTTGTTGACACGTGCCATATAGAGTGTTATCAATATTTTCAAGCTTAGGTAAACCATTAAGAAGTTCCTTCTTGCCGAGCTTAGACAAACTCTTATAGTTCATATGACCAAGGCATTGATGTCATAGTTCAGTTACATCAATCTTAGCACTACTACGCATATAGTTGGAATTGGGAAGAACTCCATAACAGTTGTCCAAAGGTCTTAAAACTTTGAGGACAACGTTACCAATAGAATCATACACAGTACACCTTTTCTGGACAAAACTAACTTCAAAATTAGCATCGTATATTTGACTAATACTTAACAAGTTGGACTTTAACCCTCATAAAGCACGTCTGAGATAATAGGAAATCTCGATACATTAATGATACCTTTACCTAGGATAGGTGTAGCATCCCCATCTCCAAAAGTAACCATACCGCCATTCCAATCATCGAGATAAGAGAACAAGGCTTTATCACCACACATGTCCAGAATAAGTACTATCAAGATACTACATAGAGTTATTTTGAGCTTTAAGTGCAACGTGGGTAACATAACAATTCAACTGATCATCAGACCTAGGAAAATCAATTTTATTGACCCAAACCTTCTTAGTAATTGAAGTGATTATAGCCAACTGAGTCATCATTTCAGTTAAATGGCTAACCTGAATAGCGAGGAAGTTAACCTTGCTTGAGAAATCCTGACTTTTACTTCTAGTCGCGAGCTTACGACACCTAGGTTTTGTGTGTCACAGTACACCACAATGGTGACATGTGGGAATAAACCTAGGTTCAAACCTACTCGGAGGTTGTTGCCGATTTATAGGAGGATTGATCCTACATTGTCTAGTAGGCCTCGATCCTAAAACGTTCTTGCCCTTAGATTTAGGATTCCCAGTATTCCTAACCTTGTTGGTGGCTGGGATGAATGTGGGTTTGGAAGTACTAGTAGCAGTATTACCATTTTGAACATATCCTAGACCTCAATCCTAAAACATTATTGCCCTTAGATTCAGGATTGCCAGTATTCCTAATCTTGTTGGTGGCTGGGATGAATGTGGTTTTGGAAGTACTTGTAGCAGTATTACCATTTTGAACATATCCTAGACCATGCCTATTTCTAGCATGCTTGTTCATCCATAATGAATTGTCAAATTTCTAAGTACCACTCATGAAAGAATAAAGTTGAGTATTAGATTTTTCAAGATCACCTGTTAATGATTTAACTTTGGCTTTTAAGTTCTCATTAACAAGTTTCAACTCACTCAAATTTTTGATAGAGTCTCGAAGGTCACCTATGAGTTTCTATTTCTCTCTTTCAAGTTTATTAACCTTTTTCAGTACGACTTTATTGACTTTCTTGATTTTAAGACTCTCCTCAAATAATTTTTGATAAAACTTATGAATATCGATCTCATTCTCAGATTTTCACTATGTTCATCATTTTCCACCATTTCATTCTCCTTATCAAATTCAAACTTAGCTGTAGACGTGAAGATCATAATATTATGTTCATCCTCACCACCAAAGGTATCACTCTACACACTCGAATCTGATTCATCATCACTCAAGGTCACTTTAATGCCTTACGTTTTCCTTTATTCAAATTCTTCTTCAAATTAGGACATTCATTCGTATAGTGACCAAAACCCTAACACTCATGGCATCTACCTGACTGGGTTTTCTTGTTAGAAGTCCTAGGGTTATTCTTCTCACACTATCTTTCAAGAATTTACTAGGGACATCATTTTTTCGTTCTAGAGGCTTTCTCCTATTCATCATCACATTCTGAATTTTTTTAACGAAATAAACTATTTCGTCGTCCTTAAGGGTCTCAGCATCAGTCGACTCACTCTGTTCTTCCCTAATAGTGTTCATCGCTATGGATTTAACCTTTTCCGGTTGAAATATGGTGAGTTCATATGTTTGGAGAGATCCTACGAGTTCTTCTATTTTGACTGCATCTAAGTCCTTACTTTCTTTAATCGTGGTGATCTTAGGTCTAAACCTTTCAGATAGGGATTTAAGGACTTTCCTAACAATTTTAAACTCGAGGATCTTCTCACCTAGGTTGAAACTTAAATTTACTATATCATTAAGTTTCGCATAGAATTCATCAAACGATCCATCGTCCTTTATTCCAATTTCTTCAAACTTAGAGGTCAACATTTGTAGTTTAGAGTTTTTAACAATTTCAGTTCCCTTGTGTGTGGTTTTTAATATATCCCAAACTTCTTTAGCTATTTCACACATCGATACTCTCCTAAACTCTTTAGGAGACACAACTATGAACAGAGCATGAAGATCCTTATTGTTCCAGTAATACTTGGCTAATTCATCTTTAGTCCAGAGTGAAATATCAGTTGGTGTAGCTATACCAGTAACAGTAGTTGAAGGTACAGTCCACCTAATTTGAACGATTATCCAAATAAGCTCATCCAATGCTTTAAGGAAAGCTCTCATTCGAACTTTCTAATAAGCATAATTGCTTCCGTCGAAAAATGGAGACATAGAAAATAATTGACTCATCTAAAATTATTTAAGGGTTAAGAGTCGAAATCAGGCTTTGATACCAACTGAAATAAAAAGGTTCGACCCAAACTATACCTAGAGGAGGGGTAAATAGGTGATTATATGAAATTAGAACTTAATAATTAATTAGCAACAAGTCACTATTAATTATATCTAAATCGTTAATCAAACCGTTCAATTTTTTCTTATGTTGAAATAACGTAGTTAAAAGCAATAAACTAACAGATGGAATGATCAAGGAAAAACCCCACCTGGGTAAAAACTTCTGGCACTTTGCCAGCTAAAAATTCACTATAAATGAATTATGAACTTACAGTCCGACAGACATGACTACATCTAGTACTTTATGACCTCCTGACTGTAATTTTCACAACTCTCCTAGATTGCGTGCCTCTACACCAACTCCCAGCTGCAGTTTTCAAAGCCCTTTTGAATTGTGTGCTCTTACCACAACTCTACGATCTTCAAAAACTAGAACTATACTCACCTTTCCTTGATCTTCAGCACTATGAAAAATATGGAGGAAGTAGAAATTTGGTATTTGGATTAAATAGTTTTGATATTTTCAATGCCAAGAACAAAACATCAATGAAGGTTGAAAGCTATTGATAGAGAGAATAGGAAGCAACCAATGTTTTATCAATGTTCAACCTTGTAAAAACTATTCAGAGGAGTTTGGTATTTTTAGTTTAAGTTTTGGGGTTGAATGGGCTGAACAAAAAGCCTTAAAAACGCAAATTAAAATTTCTTAGGAAAACCTGTCACTCGAGCGAAAGTTAGGTGACATGTAAGTGACGGTGTGTCGCTCAGGCGAAGTCCTGCGACAAGCTGGCGACAATGTTAATGTTGCTACCGCTCTAGCCAAGTCATGACGACAGTCTAGCAAAATTGCGGTACCGTTTTTCCTTCTTTTCCATTCTCGAATCCTAGACCTAATATAACTCAATTTCTACTATTTACAACTTACTTCTTGACTTTTACAGCATATTAAATTTAGTCCTTTTTGTTCACAGACTTGCCAATTACATAAAAAATCTAATAAAATTGTACATCAGGTCCTTACACTTTCTAAATTTTACATTTCATTCTCAAAAGCCACGAAATGAGAAAACGACATCCATCTTGTTTCAGTATAATTTTTTACGACAGTGATAGAGTTACAGTTTCATATCATAACTAAAACGACATAGATATTATTTCCGTTCATGAGTAACAACAATGCATTCTTTTCAATTAAAATAAAAACTAAAACGACATATATATCATTTATTTCATACTTAACAACATTAAAGTCATTTTAATTAAAATCATAACTAAAATGACATAGATATTGTTTCCTTTTATGCATTACATTGAACTTGTTTCAGTCAAAATCATAGCTAAAACGACATAGATATCGTTTTGTTTTCATGCGTAACGCCATTGAACTTGTTTTAGTCAAAATCATAACTAAAATGACATAGATATTGTTTCTTTCATATAGAATGACAGTGATATCGTGATGTGTCAAACTCACGAAATAACATAACGACATTCATATCATTTCGATATAAATTTTACGAGTTTGAACTCGTTTAAGTTAAAATCATAACTAAAACGACATAAATATCGTTTCTTTTCATGTAGAACGACATTGATATCATTCTAGTTCCCAACAACATTGATATTGTTATGTATCAAATCTACTGAACAACATAATGATATCGATGTTGTTTCAATACAAATTTTATGAGATTGAGATCGTTCCAATTCAAATCATAACTAAAACGACATTGAAGTCGTTTCTTATAGCAAATAACGACATTTATATCATTATGCATCAAACTCACGAAATAACATAATGACATCCATGTCGTTTTAGTGTAAATTTGTCGAGATTGAGATCATTCTAATTTAAATCACGACAATGAAGTAGTTTCTTTTCATATAAAATGACAATTTTATCATTTTTACTAAAAACGATGATTCGACCGTCTACAATCACTGGTCATGTCTCCAACATACGTAGGACGACCAAAAGAGTTTATCAAGTAGGTTCAATCTTACTCAAAAGAAACTATAGGAACATTTTTATTCTCATAGTTGTCTAAAACCATCAAACTAATCCTACAGAAAGAAAGAATCTCTATTTTCTCTTTTTAAGTCATTCGAGCTGTATCAACCCACTTGATGACCTCCTTCAATCATCCTACATATTTTGCATACCGAGTGGCCGTGGACAATCGAATCTTTATTTTTAACAGAAAAGATATAATTATCTTTTTAAATAAATTAAAACAATATATATGTATATATGGTTTTAGTTATGATTTAGACAGAAACGATAGCAATGTCGCTAAAATTGTATTAAAATGATAAAAATATTGTATGTATCAAATTCATGAAATAACATAATGATATTCATATCGTTTTAGTACAAATTTGACGAGTTTTAAATCGCTCCAATTCAAATCATAACTACAACGACATATATATCATTTCCTTTCATATAAAATGATAATTATATCGTTTTGGCTAAAAAATAGACTCGATTGTCCATAGCCACCTGCATGCCTTCAACATACATACGACGATCAAAAGAGGTCATCAAGTGGGTTGATATCACTCCAATGGGTAAGAAAGAACAAACGGATGAAGATACTTTCTTTCGTTGGAATAGGTATATAATTATGGGAACACAAATGTTCCCATAGTTTCTTGTGAGTGAGATTGATCCTACCTGATAATCTATTTCGATCATCCTACATATGTTGATGCATGTCGGGTGGTCGTGGACGGCCGAATCATCTTTTTGAGTAGAAATGATATAATTATCATTTTATATAAACTAAAATGACATATATGTCCTTTTAGTTATGATTTAAAGTGAAATGATATCAATGTCGTCAAAATTGTACTAAAATGATAATGATATAGCTATGTATCAAACCCATAAAATAACATAACATTCATATTGTTTTAGTACTAATTTGACGAGTTTGAAATCGTTCGAGTTCAAATCACAAGTACACAACATAGATATCATTTTTTTCATACAAAATGATAATTATATTGTTTTGGCTAAAATTGTTATGACTTGAACTGAAACTATTTCAATGTCGTCAAAATTGTACTGAAATGATATGGTTGTTGTTATGTTATTTCATGAATTTAATACATAACGATATCAATATCGTTACATAATAAAGAAAACAACATATATGTCGTTTTAGTTATGATTTGAAATGAAACAATTTCAATCTCGTTAAATTTGCACTAAAATGATATGGATATCGTTACGTTATTTCGTGAGTTTGATACTTATGATTTGTTGTCATTTTTTGAAAATTGCATGAGAAAAGGTATCCGTTGAATGAAGGACGAAAGTTGGGGAATCGGAACTTCAACAAAAAAAATTTGGTTGGCGTGTGCGCCTCTTAGTTTTTTACTACCTGAGAGCAAATGGTCCATTGGAGCGATATCAATATCTTTTTGTGTATCAGGAATGATTTTAATGTCGTTATGTGAATCAATGTATTTTTATACTAGAACGACATCTGTGTCAACTATAACAATATAAAAGTCATTTGTCTGTAATGTGAAAAAAAAAAATAGAGCAACGTAAAATAACTTTATTTTTGTTCCAATAGCACAAAAGCGATAATAGCACAATGACTACAAAATCTAATAAATCATTTTGTGCTTCTAGTAAGTACAAAATAATAAAGTTACAAGTCACGACAATATTACAACTTTAAGTTTCACTACTAGTTTGGCCTATACAAATGGAGCAAACAAGACCAGTTTCTTGTCTATGAAGCCTTAGACATCATAGGGACGAGTTAACATCTCCACTTTGTATAGCATTGTACCAATCTTCAACATCTATCTAACTTTATCATACAAGTTCACACAAGAAATTGTTTTTGAAACAAGAATAAACATTGTTTTCCCTTTGTCATTTACTACATATTTTCATTTTCATGCACATTCAATTCTTCAATTGACGGTTAATATTCAACTAGATGACAAACTAATATGTCATATTCACTGTATCCATAATTGTAATTTAACATAAAAAAATTAAAATTTCATCAAATATCAAATTTTCGTACAGTACTGATAATGATATGTATGTCGTTATGGATTGCAAAAAATGATATTTAAGTCATTTGTATACAGCAGAAAATCAAATATGTATTTCATAGTAGAACAACGGATAGAATAGCCAAACATATCTTTACCAACGTACATTTCACTTCAACTAATAGAAAAAATAGGTTGGGAAGCAACCCATATCAAAGCTCTAATCCATTGATAAAGTGAATTCAAAATCATTATTGTCAAATGAACACCATAAACACACACACACAACTACACAGAAATTAATTAGAAAAATGGAAAAAGAAAGGAGCCCAAATATAGAAAATTAACAATACCTTATCTTTTTCTCCAAATGCTCAACAAGAATATTATAAGCTTTGATTACCCACTTCAACTGAATGAGTGCTCAACGGAATGAAAATGTAGATTTTATGGTTTAATTAAGTAGAGAAGATGATGATAAGAAAATGAAAAGAGTTAATAGAAGATGCCAAAATCGGTTGTGGAAGGAAGGAAAGCTAACATTCAATTAGAACTAAATGAGAATTGAAATGGGAATTGGGGCAATTAATGCCCTTTTTACCTACAAGGACATTTTAGTAATTTATAAATTCTATTTTTCTTTTCTTTTTATGTTTAGGCTATCTAAATAAAAAAGATACATGTTGGATTTTATAAATTAATTTCTTCTTTGACTGGGCTTTTTAAATGAAAGCCCCTAGTTTCTGCCCTTCTCAGATGAATCATTTATTTTCCTTTTAATAGATTAATATAGTGTAATTGCAAGTCAAGTCCTCAATATA
>CAIGRB010098886.1:0-11234 GCA_903798255.1 Fraxinus quadrangulata
AAACATACATTCTTCAATAAAATAATATTTTTCATTACATCAATAACTTTTCCTTCTTTTTCAACCACAAATTCTCCATCAATCTACTATTCCAGAATACATTCTTTCAAAATAATGTGGCTCAAACGCACCCTAAACTCCAAAAAATCAAACATTTTCCAGTTCACATTTTATGGGTACTTTAGTATGATTGTATATATAAATAAGGGGCAAGTCCGGAAAATATGTTACTTTTGCTGACATACATGTTACTAATTAGTTAAATGTTTTAAGATATCAAAAAAAGGGTAAAGTCACTTTAACGGAAAAATATTGACGGATACATTGACATAATAAATGTTGATAAAACGTGATTAAGTGAAAAAATTGATCGTATTTTAAACAGTCCAATGATAAAATGTCATGTTATCATAACATGATTCATCAAAAAATATGACAAGAATCAAATAGATGACAAAAAAATTTACCTAAATTGATATTTAAAAAACTAATTTTTAAAAGAGAACCTCTTTTCGAAAGAGATTTAACGAAATAACTTTAAATTGACTTTATTTAAAAAAACTTCTAACTAAAAGAAACACTATTATATAATTAACCAAAAGGATTCAAAAGTTCTTTTTTAACTTCTTAAAAGTCATGCATAAAAGACCTTTAGCCCATGTTTGATCACCATTTTTTAAAAACTCATTTTCAACTACAAATTTTTTCAATAACATTCAAATCTTTTCCTTGC
This sequence comes from Fraxinus quadrangulata, assembly GCA_903798255.1. Classification (NCBI taxonomy): domain Eukaryota; kingdom Viridiplantae; phylum Streptophyta; class Magnoliopsida; order Lamiales; family Oleaceae; genus Fraxinus; species Fraxinus quadrangulata. The sequence goes on from CAIGRB010098886.1 coordinate 734, forward strand.
TTTCAACCAACCATTCTTCAAAAAATTAATTACAGAGTTTGTTATCCAAAAAAAAAGGACTCAAACAAACCCTTAATATCATGTGTTCTGTGAGGGATGACAATGGAGAAAGCCGCATAGAAAATAAATAACCAGAATTAGCATGGTGAAAGTATGAAAAAATAGTACGAAAAAATACTAAGAAATGTTAAATGATCTTCACTCGGCACAAACGTTGAAATAATATACTGCAATCTCTGTTTGGCAAACATTTTGAGTAACTTATAAAGTCACTTCTATCGCCCAATCAAAATCAAACTTTAATTTCAACAACTTATCAATACAGCTACTCATTATTGTCAACACATTTAGTTGCCCTCACCACTATTACAAATAATCAAATCCGAATAGATTGCATCAATGAAGTTCAGAAATAAATGTAGGGACAAAGAGTCGAAATCTTGTTCATTATAATGTTTAATAACGTCCAAGAATACAATCCATAAATGCTCCAAAACATATGAACATGCCGTGCAGCACAGTAAACTCCTATAACTGCAAATATATAGCTTATGAAAATTTCATCGTCTGTAAAAGTAATATCAACATGTTCACACCACTAAAAATCTCCATCGAAGAGGAAATTTAAAAGGTCAAATTTCTAATAGCCTAAAGAACAATTAACCGACATAATATACAAACTACAGAGTAAAAGGAAATTGTCAATGCACCGACTCCGTCTACTATGTAACACCATGGCTTATAGGATTCTATCATGGTTACAAACTGAACCAAGTAATTCTAAAATACAACAAATCAATTGAAATCTGATCCAAAATTCTTACCACTATCAAGATGTTTCCTCCATAGATTAAGTGTACAATCTTTTAAGATCAAAATCGTCGAAAATTCCAGGCAAAATCAGTTTGATCACAATGTACCAATATGAAGTGAGGGGCTTTCTTTTCTTTTCATTTTTTCCTCCCAGGTAACTCCGCAAAGTGTTACTCAACCATTTTCTCTGTCAGGGAAAATGCTGCATTGGCCAGTTTTGAGCAGAGAACATTTTCCAAGCAAGGCAACAATGTCCAGCATGCATTGATTCAAATTACCTGCAAAATAATTATACTCAAAACATAAATCCAGAACGATCCCAAATGATCTGAGCAGTCCTGATTTTTACTGAGTTCAGATTTTATGGTGTCTCAACTGACGCAGATTTCACAATCAGAAAAAGAAATTGCAAGATGACATTATGGTTGCATAAAAAAATAATTTTAGAAACGGGCAAAGACATAACAGATGCGTATATAATAGTTTTTTCTTAAATCCCTCTTATGTTTAAGCTCCAGTTTTTTAGTCTCCTGCTTAACCATTGATGGGGAGTTTGGCACCATCCCCAACCTGTAAATTAATAATCAAGTGAACTACAAAGAAGGGGCCTTACCTTCAAAAGCACAAGAGGAGCTAATGAAACATAAACTAAGAAGTACTATGCCCCTTGCAATTTTAAAGCATATAGGCATAAAGTTTAACTTTGCAAAGATTAAATTGGGAGAACTAACACCCATTACAAGATATAAGTTTCTTAGGAGAGCACCAAATCGAACAACTAAGTGCATGTTTGGGTTTCATTACATGTTACTTATATTATAATGTGATAAAAATGAGTGGTGGATAATTGGATAGTAGTTGTAAGTCCAACAAAAATGTGTGGTTAAATTAAATGTTGACATTTGACCTTTAATTATAAGGAACTTGTAATGAAACCCAAACAAGCAAAAACCACAATCATAGATAATATAGCAATCGAAGTGTAAGATAGACACAAGCAGAAAGTTAAATCACACCCTAGTGATATCACACCTACCCTCTGTTTGGGCCACATTATTTTTTTTATTCTAATTTTTCTACTCATTTTCAACCACATTCTTTAATGAAATAATATTTTTCATCACATCAATAATTTTTCCTTCTTTTTCAACCACACATTCTCCATCAATCTACTATTCTAAAATACATTCTTCCAAAATAATGCGGCTCAAACACACCCCTAATTATATTTATAGGAGAAGCATACAATCAGAACACATACACATACATCCTAGATGTATTATAAAATAAGCACATATAATGTTTATCACACAGGCGCACACAGCACACCCAGCACTTTATATGGTAAAAAATCACACTAAGCAATCATTCAATCAGGGCATAGTCATCTAAAAAGATAGTGTCCTCATTCACTTCCATTTTATTCAGTGGAGTTATCAACCTGGTTTCCTCTTACATCTTAGTCAGAGGAGTCATCAACCTCTTGTTTCATCTGCATCAGTCTCTTCAATCCGAATCTGTGGCTATTTGTCCCAACATTTTCCATCCCTCAATACAACAATATCGTCAGGACTTTTTCATCCTTCCATTACTGGTTCCTGAATTTTAAGAAACAATGTTGATTTTTTTGCTTGTTCTAGTCCTTAGCTAGGGGATACCCAGCTGACCCTTTTTAGAATCCCAATTTATTTTTCCTTGAAAATTATTTCTCTCCACGATTCTGCTTAACTTGGAACTATATCCTTTATTGGCAAAACAAATCTGCTTCAGTATTTGCCTTTTTGCACACATACATAATAGATCCATTAGATTCTTGGCATAACAAAATTATTTCTGCCAGTAGACAGATTACATCCCAATGCCCAATTCCTTTTTTCTTCACAATGTTAGCTAAACTTAAGGAATTTACCTCAACCTGTATTCTTTTAATATTTCTTTGCTTACACAATACCAACCCTCTGAAGTAATATGCTTACTTCAGCCACAAAGCTAGTACACTCATTATAGAATTAGTAACCATGATTCCTTCTTGATTTCTTACATTCTACCTTCTGCAGCCTGTCCCGTAGGTTCCTTACAGCGTCTGTATTTAGTTTAAAACTCACCCTGGCTAGGTTTAATCCATTTAAACAAATTTAGGCAAAGGGTGTTGACTCTCCTCCATCCAACACCAAAATGAGCGGCAATACTAATATCCCAATTCCAATTTCTCTTGGCTATCAATCCTGCTTGAACTACGTCCGGTATTAAGACTTGAACAAAAACCATACCAACAAATTGCCCAGAAAATCTCCTAGCTTGAAAGAGTTTAACACCATCTTGCGGCATTGAGCTAGTTGGAATGTCTCAGCAAAATTATTCCAGACATTGATGGCCTCAATCTGCACAAATAGGTGGGTAACACCTTTCAGTAGCTGTTTTAGGAAGTCAACACTGGCACTGAGATGCCAAGAAATATGACATCCAACCTGGACATGTCATTAACAAGTTTACTGACTGCCCAAGCATCTTCTTTCATAAAATTACAAACTTTACCAGAAGAGCAATCGGCATAGGGTATTTGATCGCAATGGATGGTTCCCCCATCCATTGATCATGCCAAAACGAGATTTGTCCATCCCCAATATCCAAGCAATATATGCTTCTTACTCTTAGGCTATTGTCTCACAGCTACCAGCCTTTTCCATAAAGAAGTCACGCACTTCTATTGGGACCTCCAAAGGATGCCTACCTTGGCAATATTCAGCCTTCATAACCCAAGCACAGAGTGAATTTTTTCCATGCAGCCCATGATATATGTCTGGAAACTTGACTATCCCCTGGTGACAATATAACTTGCCCCATCCAGCCAATTTTGCCCTAATTTTCAAAATCTACTTCATAAAGGGGTGTTTTTTATGCTTCAAAAAGTACAACTCCCAAATATTTGATAGGCAACTTTTTGTTAATAAAACCAGTCACCTCTGCCACTTTTGTTATGGTATTCTTAACTACTTTCTTATCCAATGTAATTGAATTGGAAAAACATTGTGATGTATCCACTCAATTTGTCAATTGCTGCATCTCAGTTTCAGAATTGAGTAGCTGAAAATTCCACAATAATATTAACTGGCACTTAGCATGCCCTTTAGAATGCAGGTATGTTTTCTACGTATTTGAATTGTCAAGATTAGAACTCAGTAGCAATACTTAAGAGCAAATAGCCATTATCAATTAGTTTTTCCAACTAGCTGGTTCTCTAAAACATTAATGAATTAAAGCAAAGCTACACTATATGAATTGTGGATTCCAAGTTTTTCGCTTCAAAAAATAAAATAAAGGAATAAGAGCATGTTTGGGTTGACTTATCTACAGATAAGCAACAAATTTGCAGCTTATTTTCAATGTGGACCCACCTACATTCAAAATAAGCCCACATAAGCCGTACATTTGGAGCCCCTCTTTAAGATAAGCCAACCAAGCATGCTTTTATAGCAAACTACAATTAAAATAATAATTATGAAGCAAGAGAACTATATTTTACCTTATGACCAGAATTTTATGCAGCTACCTTCTCCGGCCTCTGTTCGGGTAAAGACTTCTCGTGCCTTTTTCTGCATCATGGGATAAATAAATGAAAGATTCAGTCTGGTGTTCATAGAGATGATTTGTGTGTATTTGCAAGATAAGAAAGTGCAGTAAGATAGCTATCGTCAAAGCTTACATAGTGAAAACAAAGCAAATAACACTTCTTGAGATAATTGACTGTTACCAATGTTATCAAAACCAGTAGGTCTAGACCGGAAAACCGGGAACTAGTTCCCAATACTGGCCATTTAACCTTTTAAACCTTCAAGTCATAAAACTGCATTGAAAACCGGAGAACCAGAGACTGATCTCCAAGTTTTCAAGGGTCAATTTATAAATTTTGAAAAAAAAAACGAAAATTCACATGCATGCAATGACCGCATGCCTACAATTTGACTCCACTCATGAGGCGGCTCTATTAATAGCCTTTCCTTCTCTCATGGCAATTGATAATTCCGATGTGGAACAAACTGACACATTATGGCTGTTGTACAGTTGCACCGCAATGAGGGCAAAGAAAGGGAAATGAGAATCCAATTCATGAAAATGTTTGTGCACTTTGTTAAAAATAGTCTAATAAATAAAACAATATATCAATTTTACACTCGTAAATATTTTGCATTTATTTATTTAATAATTATGACCACTTGTTCGATTTGACCATTGACCTTTACCTTTTCCTGGTGATGTTAAGCCGATTTTCAAAACATTGGTTGTTACACTGCTATCCCCTTCATTTTACCCTCTTCAAATCTGACAAATAATCTAACCTAAATACTTAAAAATATCATTCTTCAGAACAACATGATCCTCTATAGAGACCCCACTATCACCCTTTCTCCTACTATGACCAAAGGACAGTCTATGCATTCCATGATTCCATACTAGTTCTAGATGTGTTAAAACACTTATATTCCTAAGTTCTCTTCGAATAACTTAGTTCCTCTACACCAGCACGTGATTACAAGAGACTACAGATACCTATTTGACAATTACAGCTTTATTAAACTCCTACAAAATTTGCCCCTGATATTTGTACAAAGCACCAAAAAGAAAAACCTTTATACGACTTTTCTCAAAGTTCAAAGGAAAAACAGTTCTGGATATTCTATTCAGACCCATAACTCTCAATGCATTAAAACTATCTTTTCTACAGAATATGGTAAAGAAAAAGACATACCATACAAAAAGACGAATGAAAATGCATTGAAATGTGAAAGTGAAAAGGAATATATTATATTAGGAAACAAGTCCGTCCAATTTGCTTATTTCCAAATATAATTATTGTCGCAGAAAACAGCAAAAGAATGCAAAGAATGTAGTACAACTTACTTTTCCTGTAACTTAACCAGTGACCTCGGCCTCTGATAACCATCCTCCTGTTGCAGCTTTGGGTTACGTGCATTCCTTGATTCTGGCTTCCAGCTAGCCTTTAAGAGTGATTCGCCCAATAAGTGAGCAATATCTGTAGCCATTGTCTCAGCCTTCTTAATATATGGAAACCTTTCCTCCTCAAAGTGATTAGACAACCATAAGTACATAGACACTACTTGGTGCCTAGTCTCAAGATCCAAGAGCTCTGAATCACTACGAGCGGAACATTTGGGCATGCCCATTGCTATATTGACAGGAAGCTCTTGGGCATACGATGAAGCGAACCTCAGAAGATGGTACATTGCTTTTGGATCCCTAATGTTGCAAGGGGCAAAACAAAAATTGAAACGATCTTCCAGAGATAACCCCTGAACCTTCTCCAACATATTAGCTATTTTCTTCACGTGCTGGTGCTGGCACAAAAAATAAGACCCATCCAATCGGCAATTCTCACCAAATTCCATTAGGAGCTGGGAAAATGTTACATTTGGAAGTTGCGCTCCAAATAGCTCAACTTGCTCGAAAAAGGGAAAAAGTCCTACTTTCTTAACATCGTCAAAAGGTTTCTTTAAACACTCTATTAAGTACTCCAAATCATCATGATGCAAAGTAGTAGTTAGTCCATCAGGATAGCGACTTCCTCTACGCCCAGCTCTTCCAGCAATCTGTTTCACCTGTGATGCTGGCACCGGAACCATTTTATCACCATTATACTTTGAAAGGTTATAAAAGACAACCCTTCTGATATTTAAATTCAAACCCATTCCTACAGCATCACTTGCAACTAAGACATCAAACTCATTATCCTGATCATTAAACAAAGTCGCTTGCTGTCGACGAGTCTCTGGTGGTAAAGCACCATATATGACGCAACAACGGTGATTAGTATACTTCTCAATTGCCAATTTAACTTCAAAAATTTCTCTCCTTGAGAATGCCACAACACAGTCCCCAGACCTCACATTTTTCAGATCTCCCAAGAGGGTCTTTGCTTCAACTACTAGAGGCTTAAATCTCTCATAATGTTGTTCTACTAATTCATCCCCAGTGTCAGAACAAATCTTCCTAACAATATTCAGAACACTTGGATCGCCGCATAAATGTATCTCATCAGCTTTCAGCCCGAGCAATGCCCTAGTCCAAGCATAACCTCTACTAGAGTCGGCCATCATTTGAATCTCATCAATAACGGCCACATCATACAGCTCATCTGTTGACACCATCTCAACAGTACAAGCAACATGGTTTGAGAACGGAAAATCCTTCTTCTCTTGCCCTGTAAGAAGACTACAATAAACTCCCAATGTGTTCACCTTATCGAAAACCTCCATTGCCAACAACCTGAGAGGACTACAGTAAACTCCCTTCTTGGCTTCCATAAATCTCTGCAATGCGTTATATGTTTTGCCACTGTTAGTTGGTCCGCAGTGATAAATAATCTTCCTCTTCATTGCCCTAGCAAAAGGGAACCAAGTGTGTGGCTTCGTCAAGTCAGCTGAGTCCACCATTTTCCTAAACCTCTTAATCTCATCTGGAAACTCTTCTATACAAAACTCAACAAAAACGGGGAACAAAAACTTATCGGCCTCGTCACCAGGGCCAAGCGATACCAAGTACTTGACTAAATCAGTCTTACACTTCTTGAAGAAAAACTTACGAAACTTGTGAACAGCAGTGGGAAAAAATGAAGCACCAATATAGACAGCTAGGGCCTGGTTCGATGCCCAACCGGACTTGGAAAATGACCTAAAAATCTCAGTTAAAGTATCCCAATCAGCCCGGCTTTGCTTTTCAGACATTACAGCATCTCTAATATCTTTATAAATTTCCACTGGATCATGGTTTGCTATCTGGACAAAATTCAATCTTTCATGTTCTGGCCCCGTATCTTCATTTCCCAGTTCATTTATCCTCTCTGTAAATCCATCACCACCGCATTCGGATTCGGGTTCACGTTCTATCTTTTCTGATAAGCTTGAAGCGGGCTCCTTTTTTACATTGTCCGAAAGTGCGCAAATCGTGTGTACATGGAAGTATGGAAAAATGTAAAAATCTGAAAATTGGGTGAAGTAAGATGGCTTAAATTGGGTAGGGTTGGTAATTTGAGGATGAGGGGAAGGGTAAAATCTGGATTCAAATGGATATAAATGATGGAGGAATCGGTTGGAATGAAGAAAACTTGTAACCCTAGAAAATTTGTTCTTGGAGGAATACAGATTTAGGAGGTGTCTTATAGGACCTCTTGCCATATTTAAATACCTGAAAGAGACAAAAATGATGCTTTATTATTTACATAGAAACGGAATGAGTGAACAAACAGAAGAAAGTAATATTTAACAAATTTGCAGAGGCATACCTGGTTGAGATTAATTGTTGCAGAGAGAGGGAGGGAGGGGAAATAGAGGGAAAGGAATGGTGGGTGTTCTAACAGCAAAAACCCTAAACCCTGCAGAGGGCAATACAACAGAAAATTGTTATTCGACACTGTACCATAAATATAACTATCAAATTAATTCCAGAAAAAAAAAATCATAGATTATGGTACCCGTAATGAAAAGTACGACTCTAACATGCCAGTTATGGTACCCACAATGAAATATACGACTCTAACATGCCAGATCTTGCACTTCTATAATAATGATTGAATAATTTTTGGTGTACATAATTTTTGATACATAGGGGTGTTCACACCTTCATATGGGGTGGGGTGGGATGAAATGAGGTGTACATAATTTTTGGTAAATAGGGGTGTCCACACGCGGACAAAAGAAAAGCAGTAGGAAAACCATTCAACTGGCTGGGCTAACATCCCAATCTTCATTATTTAAAATTGCATGTGACTAAAATAAATATCAAAAGCTTTATTGAAAATGGGGGGATTATTATTTTTTTTTTTTTTAATAACAAGCATAAAAATATTCACATTTACATCAGGCTAAATAACTTTTTGCAAAACACAGGCTATTAGTGACAACTTGTTTAAATAAATAAACATTACAATTCTATAGCCAAGGCTCTCCACGGGTCGTCAAATGTTTAATCATTTTACGCAGAAAAATCTCACTTATGCAAATGATTTCCCACCTAAGATATAAACATTTCTTATCCTAATACGAATTTATCCTTCACTCGCACTATGCTCAAGACACCAGCATAATATCACAAGTAACATTATGGTCTGTGAACTAATGACCCACACGACCCAAGGCTATCATACCACGTGATCTATGGATTGATGATCCAGTCGCACCATGGAAAATCATAAAACCACACCGGTGGCTGCGGCGTCATAGCATATGGGTGATACAAGAAATTTATTTATCATAAGACACACCCTTACAGGGTAACTATTTTTCTTTTATTTATAAAATATGTTCATGTGACGCAATTAAATCATGCTCGTAACGAGCAAAATACTACATTCATGTCCTCACTTCTATCACAATTACAATGCATGCATGTATGTGAAATGTAAGTGCCATGGTATGCCAAATACGAGGTACTTATCATTAAGTACCAAAACCACAACATACAAATTTCAAAAATTCATATCATGGCCACAAACATTTATAAAGGCATATAATTTTCAGAAAGTATCCAACTCATAACATAATATGTAATGCATATGTGCTCGTGAACTATAGGTGCATATGGATCTTTACTTACCTCACATCCAAGTACCTAGTACCCTCCCCTGTCCAAGAGATCCCATCAATTTTCACAGGATATCATATTCGTAACATTTGCAAGTAAAAAAAAAAGGCATAAGACCTTAGTTACTTCCCTTATCCATAAATCCCAATTAAAGTCTCTAAAATTTTGTAGCCCTTTTCTCTTTTCACCAACTTATATGCTTCATTTACGGACTTTAATTGACAAAATTAACCGAAATATAACAAGATAAGTTTTCGATACCAAATAAACGTAAGAAAATCCCAAAAGCTTATTTCTTTATTTATGTGAACAGTAACTTCGTGTGATATTCGCAGCCTCCATTTCCTTCTCTTTTTGACCCAAAGCAGAAATTAATCACTCGCTTCACGTTCAGACCCCACTATCCAAGTCATTGGAATGTATTAAACAATCAGAAATCATAGATTAAAGACAGTCTATCACATCCGTTTCCATATTTTACTATTTAAACACATTCTATCAAAATAACAAAAAATAAGAAAAGAAAAACGAGTACATGCTTCGGGTTCGGGGCTTCACCTTCTTCTGCAGCTGCCGAAGAATCGCCGGCGTTCTCCTAGTCTACTGCCGTCTAGAGCTCGAAAAGCCGAACAGGGACGGAGCAGGTGAGCTGCCAACAGCAACGGAAATTGAATGGCGGAGGAAGCGGTGGAAACTGAGCGGCGGGAGGAGGCGGCGGAACTGAGTGGAGCCGGGACTGTGAGGAGGAGGCGGAGGACTGGAGGAAGAATGCGGCGGAGGAAGAAGTATTGGGTATTGGTTTTCTTGAAATTGAAATCAAATGATATGTTTGAACGGCAACTTGCACAGCTCTTTTGAAAAACTAGTTTTTCACCCGTGCGAAGGTTGTATTTTTAAGGGAATATTAGGGGATGTTCTCTTTGTGTTTCAGTTTTGTGTTTTGAGTTTTGAATTCATTTTGTATTTTGTGTTTTGAGTTTTCATTTTGAGATAATTGAAAATGTGTTCTTTTTGGCATTTTGAAAAATGATTTTGAAAAATTCGAAAATGAAAATGAAAAATTCATTTCACTGTCTTCTCTCTCTCTCTCTCT
>CAIGRB010098888.1:0-15995 GCA_903798255.1 Fraxinus quadrangulata
TGGTTGGACCCAAACACAAGAAAGGTACACTTCTGTACTCTGCTTGGGTAATTACGTAAAATTGAAAAAATATATTCAGACACCTTTATTAAGAGCTCCATATGTTTTGATTTTATTTTCGAATTGTTTACCTGCTGGAAATTTCAGGATTAAAATTGTGGGTTTCATTATTTCTGAACTTTTGCTTTGTAGAGGGAAAGATTTGAACTTTTACGATTTTGTGTAGATATTCTCCTGAATCATTGAGTACAATGAGTCAAGAAGAATCTGCCACTCAATTTTGGTAGGATTAAAAGCAATTAGGGCATCTTTTCTTGCAATGAAGATGTATCCACTTGCCATTTATAATTTAGTTGGGGATAGTAGCAAACATGGTGAGTTATATGCAGAAATTACATAACGATTGACATCTTGGATTTGAGTTTCTGCAGCAGTTTTTAAATTTCCATCTTTTCCATGAATTTGAGCTTGGTTGATAATCCAGATTTACAGGTTTTACGGGGGCCTTTGACTCATCTTGTCGTGGGTTCTGCGAGTGCGAGTAGAAGTGTGATTAGTCAATTGGGGAAAGATTTGAGGGACACATCCGGCTATAGGCAGATACCAAGATTTTACGACCAGCTAGAAGGTTTTAGTATGTTTGTTAGAGGGGCCTAAGTTTCACAGTAATCTCGTTTTTATGGATTAAGTTGTAATTCCGATTTGCATGTGCAATAAAAGAAATGAAAACAACACACATAAATTCGTAGTGATTCATTTACCGATCTTTGAGATGTTTTATTTGTCTTCTTCTGTTGCTATGCATTTGTTCCTTGTTGTCCTTATTCCCTATCCTTACCTGCTCTCTTGTTCTCTCAACAAAACAGATAGACTGCAATTCAGCTGTCAACATATGTTTGTTGAAAATTAGGCCTGACCGTAAGCTAAAGATAAGCAAAGAAGAATAAGCTGGAATGAAGAAGGATATGCTGGAATGAAGAAGGGACCACCAGTTGCAGCAGGAAGTTAGGATATATTCTTTTTTAGTCGTAGTGCTAATTGTATCAACAAAATTCTGTTTTGCTACTTGTACAAAGTTGTTATACATTTTGTTTATATATACCTTTGTAATCATTTTCCAATATATGAAAAACAAGTTACAGCTGCAGACGTTTAGCAGCTGCATTTCTTTGCTCAAAACAAATTACTTTGGTTTAACATATTTTCTTGATCATTTCTTATATGGTATCAGAGCCAAATGGCTGATAATGATGGCATAAGCATCACTGGTACAAATCAAAACACAATCCTACCTCAAAACTCAAATCCAAATCCAAATTATCATGATCCATCTCTTCCTAATAGTCCTTATTTCATTGGCTCAAACGAAAACTCTGGTGCCTTGCTGGTAACACAGATGCTAGATTCCAGCAACTACCATTCTTGGGCAAGATCCATGAAGAGAGCTCTTCGAATAAAAAACAAACTTGGCTTCATTAATGGAAGTATCTGCGAACCAACTGATGCTGATAATCCATTGATGGAACACTGGCTTCGATGTAATGATATAGTCATCACTTGGCTGCAAAACACCATGACAATTGACATTAAGGCCAGTACATTATATGCTGAAACAGCACATCAATTATGGCTGGAGTTAGAGGAACGTTTGGCTCAACAAAATGCACCTAGAATCTATGAAGTTAAGCAGGCAATAACAAGCCTGATGCAGGGACAGGATACAGTGAGTACTTATTTTTCAAAACTGAAAACACTGCTAGATGAGCTGATGAACTATGAGTCTATTCCTAATTGCACATGTGGAGGACTGCAGACTGTAGTTAACAACCAAGAGAGGGACTGGGTGATGAAGTTCCTCATGGGGCTGAATGATTCATACAAGAGCCTCAAGGCTCAAATTCTGCTGATAAAGCCTTTTCCTAAGTTGAATGAGGTATATTCCTTAATGCAGCAAGAGGAGAAGAGGAGAGAGATTTCTGCTGATGAACCAATCTCTGATGGAATGGCACTCATGGCAAGGAGAAGCAATCTGAGGGAAACAGAGAAAAGGAGCCTAATACCCCAGAAGAAATATTACTGCACCTTTTGTAAAATTTCTGGTCATTCACTTGATAGATGCTTTAAGGCTAACAAAGACAAACCGGTATGTACACATTGTCACATGCCAGGACATGCCATTAGCAATTGTTTCAGAATCCATGGCTACCCCCCAGGTCACAAACTCCATGGAAGAATGCAGGCAAATGCTGTTCTTGTTAATCAAAATGCTGATCCTATAGAGTCCTCACAGGAGCAAACTGGAGACAGAAACCAAGTCGTTTTAACTCAGGAGCAGTACACTCAACTAATGGCACTACTCAAACCACCAACCAGTCAATCCCACTCACTCTCTGCCAGCCATGTTCTAAGTTCCTCTTCCACCAAACACATAGATTCACCTAAAATTTCTGGTACTTACATGTGCTTGTCTGCTCACCATGATAAAATTAGTACCACTTCATCAGTACCCTGGATTATAGATACCGGAGCCACAGACCACATGGTGTGCTCAACCTCATTTTTCACAGATAATAAGTCTGAAATCAATCAGACTATTAGCCTACCTAATGGAGATATAACAGTTGCAACCCATGTAGGGAATATTAGTATCACAGAACATTTGACTCTCCATGATGCCTTATGTGTTCCATCTTTTTCATTTAACCTTATATCTGCCAGAAAGCTAGCTCAAAATTCTAACTGCTGTCTCATATTTTCCTCTGTTTTTTGTTATGTGCAGGACCTTTCAACTTGGAGGACGATTGGTCTGGGTGAAGTGAGGCAAGGCTTGTACCATTTAGTGCAAAATAATTTCCCATCTACCAGCTTGATTCAAGACTTGCCACAGCTCAGTAATCAAGCCATTATGTCAACAGCTGTTAACCAAGATAACTATGATTTGTGGCATTTCAGATTAGGCCATCCCTCAGATTCAAGACTGCAATTGACAAGTTTATATCCAAATCCTAGTCCTAAACATACTAAGCAACCTTGTTCTATTTGTCCCTTAGCTAAACTACATAGGCAGTCTTTCAATACTAGTCACCATAGGACTGAAAAATGTTTTGATCTAGTACATTGTGACCTATGGGGACCCTGCACTGACAATGCCTATGATGGAACTAAGTATTTTCTCACCATTGTTGATGATCATAGTAGATGCACTTGGGTTTATTTGTTGAAATTAAAATCTGATGCTTCAATAGCCTTACAAAACTTCTACACCATGATTGAGACACAATTTGGTTCCAAAATCAAAACCATTAGAACTGATAATGGAGGGGAATTTAATTTGAAATCTTTTTATTCCAAAAATGGGATTATACATCAAACCTCGTGTGTTGAAACTCCTCAGCAAAATGCAGTAGTTGAAAGAAAGCATCAACACATTTTGAATGTAGCTAGAGCACTAAAATTTCAAAGTGGATTGCCTATGCTATATTGGAATGATTTCATCATGACTGCAGTTTTCTTGATTAATAGAATTCCTACTCCTGTTCTAAACAATAAATCCCCCTTTGAAGTTTTATTCAAAAACAAGCCAACCTACTCTAGTCTCAAGGTTTTTGGATGCTTGGCTTTTGCTACCACACTTGCACACAACAGACACAAGTTTGATTCTAGGGGGAGAAAATGCATTTTCTTAGGGTATCCTTTTGGAACCAAGGGATATAAATTACTTGACTTAGAGACCAACAAAATCTTTATATCAAGAAATGTAGTATTTTACGAGAACATCTTTCCTTGCAAAGATTCTGAAGTACAAAAGCACAATGATATTCCAAATCACAAGTTACCTGCCCCTACTCAGTTAGCCTATCCTGAACCTAATAACAATTCCTTAGATGATCCTGTCTTTTTCAACTCTCAGTTGCAAGTTGAGCCACCACAAGAGTCTAGACAGAATGAGGAACCTGCAGAAAATAACCAATCCTGTGCTGAATCAGAACCAGCGCCTGAACCCTCAAACACTTTACATAACCCTCGAAGATCTGAAAGAAACAAAAGAGCACCTACCTATTTGCAGGACTTCATATGTCAGCAGGCATCCTCACTCACTCATTCTCAAGACTCCAACAAGAAGAAATGTACTGTAACTTCAGGTAGTCCTTTCCCTTTATGTGCAACAATTTCATATCACAAATTATCTAACCAGCACAAAGCTTTTGCTTCATCTATACTCACACACCCTGAACCTACTACTTATCAAGAGGCTGCCAGATCTCCTGAATGGTGCAAAGCAATGAATGATGAAATAGATGCTCTTGAGTTAAACCAAACATGGACTGTGACTGATTTGCCACCTGGAAAGACTTCTATAGGATGCAGATGGGTTTATAAAGTGAAGTTCAATGCTGATGGGACCATTGAGAGGTATAAGGCAAGGCTGGTGGCGAAGGGATACACTCAGTTAGAAGGAATAGATTATCATGAAACCTTCTCACCTGTGGCAAAGCTTGTGACTGTGAGAACATTGATTGCAGTTGCAGCAGCAAAAGGATGGTTTTTGCATCAGTTTGATGTTAACAATGCCTTTTTACATGGAGATTTGGAGGAAGATGTTTATATGCAGATTCCTCCTGGTTATTCTGTCAATGGAGTTTCAAAAGTTTGCAAACTCAACAAAAGCTTATATGGTTTGAAGCAAGCATCTCGACAATGGTATTCAAAGTTGTCAATTTTCATTATTGAACAAGGATTTCATCAATCCAAAGCAGACTACAGTCTGTTTACAAAGGAAACAAGTGGATCTTTTACTGCCATTCTAGTTTATGTTGATGACATAATAGTGGCAGGGAACAATGTTGAAGTGATCAATTCTCTCAAAACTTTACTTGATGATAAGTTCAGGATCAAGGATTTGGGAAACCTAAAATATTTTCTTGGAATAGAGGTTGCTAGATCAACTAAAGGAATTCAGATTTGTCAAAGAAAGTATGCATTGGATGTTCTGTCAGATTCAGGAACCATTGGAGTAACTCCAGCAAGAATTCCACTTGATCAAAATGCTAAGCTATCCAAAGATGAAGGAGAAACACTCTCTGATCCATCTCTATACAGAAGATTAGTAGGCAGACTACTTTACCTGACTATCACTAGACCTGATTTATCATATTCAGTACACTTATTAAGTCAATATATGCAAAGTCCTAGAACTTCACACCTGAAGGCTGCATACAAAGTGCTTAGATATATTAAAAGAGCACCAGGTCTGGGGCTATTCTTTCCCTCATCCTCAGACTTACAACTTAGAGCCTACACTGATTCAGATTGGGGAGGATGCCCAGATTCTAGGAGATCAATAACAGGGTATTGTTTTTTCTTAGGATCTTCACTGATATCTTGGAGGTCTAAGAAGCAAAGTATCGTCTCTAGATCATCAGCAGAGGCAGAATATCGAGCAATGGCGACTGTTTGCTGTGAGCTGACATGGCTAGAATACATTATGGATGATCTGCAGGTCTCTCACTCACAGCCGGCTGAATTGTTTTGTGACAACCAGGTAGCTTTGCACATTACAGCTAATCCTGTTTTTCATGAAAGGACCAAACACATCGAGTTGGATTGTCATTTAATTCCTGATAAGATACAAGAAGGGAGGATCATTACAAAATATGTAAGGACTGGTTCACAAATTGCTGACATCTTCACTAAGTCCTTATGTTCAGATATCTTTTACTCACATTTGTCCAAGATGGGAGTAGAAAACATCTACTCTCCATCTTGAAGGGGGCTGTTGAAGATTAGGCCTGACCGTAAGCTAAAGATAAGCAAAGAAGAATAAGCTGGAATGAAGAAGGATATGCTGGAATGAAGAAGGGACCACCAGTTGCAGCAGGAAGTTAGGATAGATTCCTTTTTAGTTGTAGTGCTAATTGTATCAACAGAATTCTGTTTTGCCACTTGTACAAAGTTGTTATACCTTTTGTTTATATATACCTTTGTAATTATCTTCCAATATATGAAAAACAAGTTACAGCTGCAGACGTTTAGCAGCTGCATTTCTTTGCTCAAAACAAATTACTTTGGTTTAACATATTTTCTTGATCATTTCTTATAATGTTCTCATCTGAAGAAGCATCATCTCGTCGCCAGTTTGTTTTAGGATGTGGTGCCATTTTTTCATGTGCAACTTTCAACTCGAACTGCGAGTTAGTCGAGTTGCCTGCTTGGGCTGGGGAAGAGTCTAATGTCTTGGATGATAAAGATAGAATATGAAGTCCTTGTTCGATCCTAATGAGAAGACGAAATCTGGAAAAGTTTTGCCAAAGGCTTACTTAAAATCAGCGAGAGAGGTGGTGAAGACACTTCGCGAAGCATGCCAAGTTTAGACGAACAGCTGATGCTGCGAAGGAATCGATTAGAGAATATTTGAATGGGTGGAGAGGGCAAAAAACAGTTGTCAATGAGGTAAATTTGTTTGACTAACTGTTATGGATGAAAAATAGTCGAATAGGCGATTTATTTTGCTGCAGACATCTATGCTTAAGATACAAATAAATCTGATATACAGGAAAACAGATAAGAGGCATAGAACTGGCGTCAATTCTTAAAAAGAGAGGCTAGAAGAATTTGAAATTTGCACGATTATTCGGCCATTTCTGTGGTATTTTTTGGTAATGAGGAATAGCGGACAGAAATAAAAAAGAAAAAAAAAAGTTAAAATCTTGTTCATTGTACTAGTTCTCTTTGCATTAAATAGTTGGTTATGTCTCTTTGTTGGAAAGGGGTAGAGTAGTCAATTGTAGGATTATACATAACCCTTTCTTTGTTGAATAAGTTTTCACTTTTCATTCTCTCGTTCTTCAAGAAGTGTGTTTTCTTTCCATTTTTCTCTCTATTTGTAGTATTTGCAAAATAAGTGCTTGACTTGATATGTCGTTTGTTTCCACTATTTGTTTTGTTCTCACGAATTTTCACAAACGACACAATCTCACCTCAAATCGGGTAAGTAAATAAACAAAAAACATGTGTAAATTGCCCATACAAAAACGACCTGATAATTATTTCACAAACAAAAAGACATATTTGATAGGTTGGACTGATTAACAGTGGACATGACTAAGAAGGAAAAAGAAATTGAAACTTGTCATGCAGGACTGAAGATCTGGGGGGCATGATTAGATCAACGTTTTATCTTTGGTTGAGTTGATTATAGTTATTTTATGTCGTTTCACCCTCGATGCAGGAATCGTATGTTGAGCTTGAGAAGGCCATCAGATCTCTCGCCAGCTTCTACTCGAAGGCAGGCCCATCTGCTACCCTACCAGAGGAGATTTAAGTCCGAAATCTTAAGCGACTTAAACGAAGCAGAAGAATTTTTGTAGAATGAGTATTGCTTCACTTGTTTAGATGCATGAATTGCCACCTGACTACTTGTATTTTACTTTTCATTTGTGTTTAGTCTCCATTACTGCTGTGTAACACAAAATATATATAACATACGTGGCAATCTACATGAAATATCTAGTTAGCATTAACTCTTTAATATAACTTGATTTTTGCATATAATTATATTCCAACAGATTGGCATTCCTCAATATAAAGCCACAAGCTTGACCAACATAAAGCATTGTTCAAATTTGCATGAACCTTCAAATTTGCTAAATAAAGAACGAAGAATTTCACAAATTACAAATTTATCTTAATAGCTAAATTTTATGGCAAGTAATGTACAACAAGGGCATTTCTCCGAGTCCTCGAATAAAATATAAAAATCACACATCGTTGTAAGAGAAAAAAATGGCAATCGATCTGATAATTCCCAACTTGTATTACAACAGCAATGCTAGGACTTGAGAATGCCTGCTAGGTGGAGATACAGTCAAGAAAACCTCATTGCATTCTTCATGATAGAATTTATCATTATCAACTTATGCTTTTACCATAATCCCCCTTCAACATGGCTTTTGGGAATCAACTACGTGACAGAACCCCTTTGGAGCTGCATACACAAATTTTCGAGTTCAGCTTCACATAATCTACATATTTGCATATAAACTTTGAGGGATCATTAAATCAACGCCACTAAATGTTGCACGCGTGATTAATTTCCGCACCTATAATTTTAGTGCCTTTTTGGTAGGAGATTGAATAGTATTGGACACTATTAAAGAAGCTAAGATCTTGTCATACTTCATTTTACTAGTCACTACGTGTCCGAAATCTGGGGCCACAAAACTATGCATATCTCTCTAGTAAATAAAAGAAATTCGAACCTTGGCACGCTTCCCCGACGGCGTGGATCATATTCCGTAGCTTGACGAAGAGCCCTTGCAAAAGCCTTGAAGGTTGCCTCAATGATATGGTGAGAATTTCTCCCAGCAAGCTGTTCCCATTCAGAAATATATAGACTTAAGACTCCACTTGGAAACAAATTTATAAATGATTGATAAATACAGTCAAAGTCAAACATTAATTCGTGGGACCCACTACCTTTCATCTTTATATATCATTTATAAATTTGGCAAACAGAGGCCTAACATGAAACCATGT
This sequence comes from Fraxinus quadrangulata, assembly GCA_903798255.1. NCBI lineage: Eukaryota > Viridiplantae > Streptophyta > Magnoliopsida > Lamiales > Oleaceae > Fraxinus > Fraxinus quadrangulata. Next base: position 8,536 of record CAIGRB010098888.1, read on the forward strand.
GGAAAACTTAAGATAATACACATATGCTCCTCGTATAAAAGAAAACCATAGTACATCCTGCAGCAACTGTAAGAATTAAAATAGGATGTAATTACAAATATGCTTGAATAAGTTATTTAGTAAAAAAAAGGTTACTCATTTTGTAAGTAACTCCTATTATTTAAATAAGTAATTAACTCATTTACAATATATAATATTTATCAATAGAAAAACTTAGTTAATTATAAGTTAACCTTTTAGCTTGGCCAAACATGCATTTCTCATCAATATTGCCAAAATGTATGAGCTTTGCAATGACTAGTTTTAGATAGCTGCCCGCCCTTCTCTGGTAAAGGTAAGTAAATTATCTAAGGTGCATTCATGTTAAGAAATTGTTGTCCACTATCAATTGTAACAAAAGAACATCTTTATGCTTAACCATCATTGAAGATCAGAAATATGAGTAGAACAATCTTACTTGACGTATATGAAGTGTCATTCCAGAGGTATTGACCAAGGACTGAAAGAAGTGCTCCACCAGCTAAAAGCAAAACAAAGTTGTAGTAAAACAATCTTAACATAGTTCTGTTAAGAAAAAATGAAAATCAGATCGTGTCGAATTTGGCTGACTGCACTGGTAACCATCACTAGAACACAATCATGTTAGCACATTAAGAAAATTTCAAATAAATTCATCCATAAATATTGAAGTAAATATAGAATTCAATTACCTGAGTGTCATAAGTACCAACTTTTTCTGTCGGTATGTGTAGATCATAACCCAAATGTGGTCTTCCAGATAAATCCTACAGTATAGTTAAACAAGAATATAATGATTACATATATTTTTCATTACAGAAACCGACAACATAACTTGGGACGAACACCACAACAGAAAGTCAAGGAAGTACTCTAATCTTGTTATACCTAGTACTTTGCCTCTACGCATCCAAGATTGATTGCATTAATGAGTTTAGTATCATTCTCATAAAGGTAATCCACCATACTCACTTAATTAGACTAAATAGAATTCAAGGATGCTGACGAGAGATTATCTTGTACATTGTCCGCGTCAGCATGGCAGACACTTACTTCTAAATTTAAATTTGATGGAAAATAATCAAATTGGAGGAAAGTTACTTCATAGAAGTTTGTTACCATACCAGTGAAACATGTATTAGTGCTTCGTCAAGTGGAGCTGAGAAGTCTCCAAACCGGTTGATTCCTTTTCTATCACCAAGTGCTTGCAGAAAAGCCTGCATGGATAAATCCACTCATGAAATATTACAATATGTGATAAATCCACACATTTAGAGCTGCCAATTTCAATATGTACTGCTGAAAAATTTCAGGCAAAAAATAAATGACTTTCAAAAGTAAAATCCACTAGTTGAAGGCTTCTAGAAATTTAAACCGCTCATCACATATTACAAGAATCTTTAACCTACCTACTAGACCACAAAATCACTCTCTATAGATAGAACAATTGTGTGACTTCAGAGACAAGGAGAAGTATAAACATAGGAGCTAAAAAAAATAAAACTGACTGCAGCTTTTTGATTAATAACTAAGAACAAATCCATACTGATAGTTGTAAGGTAAATGTAGTCGCGAACTCTCATTAATGAGGGCTGGAATTACAAGACCATTGCAATTCCATAAATCATAAGCAGAGAAGGGATCTCAGAAACAACAGCACACAGATCAGCGACAAAGAACATATAGCACATGTGTGATACACCTTATTTGGCAAAATTAGATAGTATTACAAACAAGATATTAGAATCTTTTTCTTCATCGCTACTATCCAATCCTCTCCAGCAAACACACACATGAGGTCCACGTGATGTCATGTCTAAGCATTAGTCATAGGATCACCAAATTATGAAATACAGGGTAAAATTATCTAAAACTCACTGTTCCAATGGCTAGGGCAACATCTTCATTCGTATGATGATCATCAATGTGAGTGTCCCCGGTAGCCTTCACATGCACATCAAACAATCCATGCGAAGCAAGTTGCTGAGAAACATAAAGATAATCGAACTGTTAGCATAAAAGCAGATTGATAGTCAAAGAATAAATTTAACACCCACATCATTTACTCACTACTACAACAAACTAAGTTTTGTTCCACTAAACAATAACTAAAAGATTTCTTTTTCTCCACTTCAATTCATTGCTAGACCAGTTGAAATTGACATCGAACTTAACAAATAATTTTCATAGCCGAAACTGTCACGATTATATATAAAACCAAAAACTTTATCCTACAAAACAAATCATTTTTGAGAAATAATTATAAAACTAACCATTAAACAGAAAACAAAGGAAAACTCACATCCAACATGTGATCCAGAAATGGTATCCCTGTATTATTTTCAGCCACGGCATTACCATCCAGATTAATCTTCACGTATACATTTGTCTCTTTTGTAACCCTCTTCACTTCTCCAGCTCTTCCGCCTACATCTCTCAAGAATTAATATTATCACCAAAAATCCAAAAAAAAATTCTAATGAGTAAACTCAAGCAGCTTTTAAGGGGAGGGTGGCTAACTGGTTATAAACCCATAAATCAAGCTTTAGCTTAGCGATACAATAAGAGTCATTACATGCCATGATGCCACCCCTCCTTTCATAACCGAACTCCATTGCTACCATACTCTAATTGTATCCGACATGGCTAAGCTAAAACTTGTGCCAATGAAATGGTCTTGAAAGTAATCACAAAATAAAAATTGTGCCAATGAAAACTATGCCGAATACATTAAACTTGAAGAGTAATTACCAAGTTCTTTCGTCACCGAAGGCGACCCATTGTCGTCGAAGGCATGAGGGGCTATTAAGTGAGAGCGGGAGTCCATCAGTGGAGCAAGGGTTCGCAGGAGATGCGACTTACGCAGCTGAAGGCGTGCGGGGAGAAGAACAGGTTGCGAGAGGTTAAATTGTGTTTTGGACTGGCGAGCTTGGGTTAAAGCAGAAGAATTAAAGCAACGATGAGGAATCAAAACCTCCATGTGGTAAGTAAAATTAGTATAACTGGGTGGCGTTGGGAGGTGCTCGGAGGAGTGAGTGGGCGGCGGAGACGGGAATAACTCTCCCTCCCAACTGAAAAAATAAATAAGAAAATATAAAAATATACATTTATTTTAAAAATAGGCAGGATATAATGGCGTCGCCCGGACTCGAACCGGAGACCTTCAGTGTGTTAGACTGACGTGATAACCAACTACACCACGACACCTTTTGCTATTGCGGTATTATTTATGCTCAAAATGAATTAATCATAATCATTATTCTACACAAAATCCTCTCTGCATTGCAGCAGAATAGGGGGAAAAAAAAAAAAAAAAACAACGGAAGATGGAGAAAAATGGAGTAATGATCTCGGCGATCGGCCGATAGCTACGGCGACTAACGACGATGGAATCGATGCCCCAGGGTTCGTGCTCTCGTCCACGTCATCGTATGTATATGAACATTACGAGTCTAGTGTGTGTTTATATTCATCTGTCTAATTTTGCATTGAATAATATAATTAGCTTAGCTGCTTAATTGGTAGACTTTAGAGTTTTCTTGTGTTTATAGTTGTTTCTACGGCTTAAAAGTTATATTGTTGATATATAGTCATATGTCCAAAAGCATTGTTATTCTCAGTTCTTTGATGATAGTTTGAATTTTAAGAAATAATCTCAAATGTTGACATCCATATTTATTTTGGAAATTCCTTCTAATGATGTCTTGAGTTATTTCTTATCCTTATGGTGTTTTGTGATTCCCCGGGAAAAGTAGGTTGTTTGTCATAGCATTAATTGGGGAAATGCTGTTTCTGTTAAGCCAGTGGAAATCACTAGTGATGTCCAAATGCTTTCTATTTCATAAGAATTATCACAAATAATTTAAGCATGTAAATTCATTTTGGTTTGCTCAAATGACAAGCTTCTCCAGTGGATAGTCCAGGCTGTTGAACCCTTGAATTCCCTTACTTAATCTAAACCTTTTGAATTTAACCTCATAGCAGAAATTGTCAGGTTCATACTGCAGAGGCTTCAGCACCCATGAATTGGCTGATGATATGCATTAAAATTTCCAAATTAAAGCTGAGAAGTTGTGTTGTCTATAAGATACGCAGAATATAATGGATTTATGAGATTAGCTCTGAAAGTATGAAGGAGAGCATGTCTGCACCTCCCTAGTTACATCGGTTTTTGGTTACATTAAATTCATTTATGATAGGTAAATGTGTTGACAATACAAAAATATGAGGGTGTTATTTATGTGTGTAAATCTATATTAGATTAGTATGTAATTAACAGGTTAATCTACAAACAAGTGTTAAGACTTCTTCATCTGATGCATCTTGAAAGGGTGGGATTATTAGACAACTTAAAATTTCTAACTTAACTGGATTGCTAACTTCCAGGGCTGGAGGGAGGAGCAATGTCAATGAGCTAGCTTAACAATAAACAGCACAATACTGGTCAAAATCAAGAATAAAACTTATCATCAAAACAGTTTTCTGAATATAGACGAGCCAATGTCATCTAGCATAAGGTAATTTGTTGGTTTGCTTTGCCAACGACTGTCGCTATTGATGTCATTAAGAAAAGATGTCGCAGACTTGGTCACATTCAATTTTTCTACCTGCAACTACTCTCATCACTGATCCTAAATAATGAAAATTGGCATTTCTATTTGTATATTTTTCTTTTCAGTGCGTCTCTTACAACTTTGGTTCTTTTAGACTTTTATTTACTGCATTTTGTATTGCTTCTCACTTCCTGTGCCATAAATTAATAATAAAATATGGAGTTTATGACATGCTTCTTGTTAATTTCCTCATTTTTAATTGTGATCATCGTACGGAAAAAGATGCTAAGTGCTGTTTTGGTAATTCCAATAGGGTTATCGGCTAACTAAGCAGGTAAGCAGGATAAGAGTATTGCTAATATGGGATGGAGGCAAGTTACTTCTGATTCTCAAGGAGGACAGATGCTATCAACAATGACTATGGAAAGGATTTCATCTTATATTTTAAGTCAGATGCTTCAAGTGCAAGAGAGGAGTGATATTTTTTTCTTTCAGCTTGCACTTTTTCTAAAGTTTGCATTTTTCTCCTTAAGAACTACATGCATCAAATATTGTGGTTTCCACACGAGTCTACTTGCCGTGCATTATACATTATCTTCCTCTTTATGAGTTTTTTAATTCGAAAAATGCCATATCGTGCACTAGGTCAGGGGATCACACGTGGAAGATGGTGATACGAACTACTGTTCCCTTCAAGAAGGATATGTATGTTTATTCTGTTCTAATTTTCATAGCCAGTGATTGAAGAGGAAGTTCCACGATTAATTACCACTTACTTATTCTTGCAGAAAACTGTTACTCCTCTAGGTGCATTGTCTCATGCTGAGTTAGTTGGCCTAAAATACTTTAAAGAATGGCTGCCAGGTGTGGTTGAGCGTTACTCTTCTTCTGCCTTGTAAAGATGTAAGTTGTGTCTTTCAAATAGAAACCCTCAAAGAAAAGTCCGAATCAACCTGCTTAATTGTTCTGTTAAGCATTTTTGTGTATCTTCTTATTGAATTCCATGTTATTATCATTATCAAAAGCTACCAACTCAGCAGCTTCTTCGTAGTTCTAGTATTATAACATAGATTTCAGTTCGAGGTTAAAGTAACACGAAACATTAGAAGATTGAATAGAACAAATGAATAGCTTCTGGGATTGTACTCTTTTCTGATCTAAACTTTGTGGAGACGCCAGAAGATAACTACGCTTATGATTCAGTTACTGATCAATTTAGTTTTCATTTGTCTTAAAATGTTATCTTTTGCAGGCTCATAAAAGATAGATGATTATGGGCATTTCTATCCCTGTATGGCAGTAGGATCATGCATGTGATGTACTTTCATGAGGTACATCATTCCTGCCCATAGTGCGGAATATAATTGATGCATTCAATAAAACTATGCAGGACATTCGTGATCCAATATGAGGTGGTGGGGTGGGGGGCAAGTTGCTGTTTGATGTCACATATTTATGGTTGATTTTATAATGAGAAGTGATACTCTGGAAATCAAATTTTATGTGGATAATTTGTTTTTCTTTACAATTTTTTGTGGTAATCCTCAATCACAATGGTATTTAATGAAGCATGCTGCTAATACTATTTATTGTAAAAGAAGAAAATCCGTACAGGCTTCACAGGGGAGCACATCAACTGATCAAAGGGTTAAAAAAACTACCATGGGAATGACCACATTCATTTGATGCAACTTTGAGTTACGGATAGTGATTTCTAACTTTCGACTGAATTAGTGAGAATAAAACGTGTATAGTTTGTGATCTTGTATTTCATGTTGGAAAATGTAGTAAACTGTTAGTAACCATATTTCCTGTTTTAGTTAAAAACGGAAAAGAAACAAAGATGACATTTACTGCAGCCCACTAATGCAATTTTTCCACGTAAACCTAAAATTTTATTTTAACAGAGATATATATATGAATAATGTAAAACTAGTTTGTGTATCTTCTATTGATTGGGGAAAATGTAATTACATGTTGAAAAACAGCATTTGCTTACAATGTTCCCAATTTGTTGAATAACAACATTTGCTTACAATGTTCCCAATTTGTTGAATAACAACATTTGCTTACAATATTCCTGTTTTTGTTAAATCTTAACAGAAAAGAAGAGACCATGTATGACATTTCATGTTTTCTCCAGATAGCCGTAAAAGGATGATGGGTAGTGTAAGATTATTGCTAACTTCCGGAAAATACTGCAGAATGTCATGCCCATCAGTTAGTAGACAGTCTTAATTATTTATCATTTCCCTTCCAATCTGTTGACAAGTTTTGTCGCTTAATAATAATATATTTATGCTGATGAGCTCATAATTATCTTTTTCATCTGCCTTTCATTTTTCAAGTCAAAATACTCACTTCATTGTCACTGTAACTAGCTTCTGATTGCTTTTGTATTTCGCCTTATGATAATCTATCTTCCGAATTAGTTTCTTATATATTATTTCAGGAGATATGACAGGAACTCTGCAATTTCTGATCTGTTGGAATGATTTTGTTAGTTCCTAAAGTTCAGAAAATATTTGGACAGACAGAATAAACACCAAACCAAATCCAGTCTTTAGCTTTTCTCAGTGAACACTAGCTAACTCCTTAAATGTTAGAATTGGGGTGTAACCCGAATAGACTACTTGAGAATTCTATTTGAAGTCTAGTTGGGAATTCTTGTTGAAGTTAATTTGGGAATTTAAGTTGGAATTCAATTTGAAAGTTGGTAGTAGACTTGAAAATGTTTTGAAGGAGTCCAAGATGGATTAGGAAACGATTACGCGAGAAGGCTGCTCGCTTCACGCTAAAAAGATGCTTGAGTTCTCATAATGGAGACCGTGGCACTCGCTTGGTGTTAGGTTATCGCTCGAGCGGCGGTGTTACCGCCCGAGCTCTGCA
>CAIGRB010098900.1:0-27377 GCA_903798255.1 Fraxinus quadrangulata
AATTGGTAATTCATTGAGACCAGCAAATTCATTCCCAATTTGATTTTGAGTAGGTGTTTCACCTTCCATACCGAACAAGTTTTCAACAAATGCTCGTGCATCCATTTGCTAATAATAGAAATTGAACGTTGAATATTTGAAGTAGAATATAGAAAATAAAAATGTAGAATTGAGAAGCGAATGAAGATTATGTAGTAGTGTATAAAATGAATTGTAAATGTAAAATCAAGATAATAATGTAAAAAAAATGTAGAAGATAAAGATGATAATATAATGAAATGAAAGATATATTAATATTGTTGAATGTTGATAATTTGTAAATTGTAGAGAGTAGAGTAGAGAATAAGAAGATTGGTGGAAAAAAAATGTTAATTAGAGAGTAGGTATTTATAGAAAAAAAAATGAAAAAAAAATTTCAGTGACCATTCTGGTCACTGAATTTTTATTTTATTATTATTATTTTTTTAAAAAAGCCTACGAGCCACTCGGCTCGTGGGCTCGTAGCGAGTAGCTCGCTACAGTATGAGCCGGCCCGCTCGGCTCATGCTCGAGCTCGTCTTTTGACGAGTCCGAGCAGCTCGTGGGCTGCTACAGTACGAACCGATCAGTCAAACCGACGAGTCGCTCGACTCAAATGCCACCAATAACGCATCAGTCTATTGATCTATCATCTGCACATCCTCAAATTGATGTCCATCTGCACATCTGCACATCTACCTCCTCTTCATCCATAATATGTTCATGAAATTGATGTTCATCCTCCAACTGAACCTTTGTTTTAGTTTCCTCCATCATATCAAACTCATTTCGAAGTTTCTCCATCATCTCATTCTCTTCTCATCCTCAGCGTCTCCCTCTACCCTTATGTCATCTCCATCATGTTTACTCCCAGGTTCATCCCCAATATAAATGTCATTACCCTCTGTGGGAAAATCTGCCTAATAAGAAAATCAGGGAATCATTGTATTTATGGTATACAATTCCAAAATTTAGGAGATGTGACAATCCCTTATTAAAGGAATTTCACAGTCCCTTAATTAAGGGGATTTAAGTTAGGATAGTTTCCTATTTTATTTATTCTTTGTAAGTGTATAAATTTAGAGATTGTACAACATTATTATGAATAAGAATAATTCTTCAATTTTTCACATGGTATCAGAGCTTTAAGCTTTCTGAGAATTACTCTTTGGTTTTCCGCTTGTTGGCCTTCATTGCCCAGTATTTTGTTCAGCATTCATTGTTGTTTTTTCTTTTCTTTTCTTTTCTTTCTCTAAACTATTTTGAAAATTCTAAGTTCTTTGTTTTCCCTTTCTTTGGCCACTCTTATTCTTGATTTTAACACAGCTCTTTTGTGATCTTCCCAATAGCCATGGCATAAATAATAGACAACACTAACTCCTCTGAGATGCAAAATGTGGAAACAATACCTGCTTCATCTTTAGGAAAGTTACAGAATCTACAAGCAGCATATAGATTGAATGGAAAGAATTACCTAAAATGGTCACAGCTGGTTAGAACATTCTTGAAAGGGAAAGGCATGTTGAGTCACTTGCTTGGTACAGGACCTGCAGCAAGAAATCCTGGATTTGATGCTTGGGATGAGGCGGATGCTATGGTGATGACATGGCTATGTAACTCAATGCTACCGGAGATTAGCGATACATGTATGTTCTTAACTACTGCAAAGGAGATTTGGGATTCCGTTGGACAAAGATATTCCAAGGTTCATAATGCTGCTCATATATATGAAATCAAGATCAAAATTTCAACTACCAAGCAAGGAGAACGTACTATCACTGAATATGCCGATCTTATAAAAAATCTATGGCAATAAATGGACCATTATCAATGCATTAAACCGAAATGCAGTGATGATGCGGCCATGGTGAAAAGACTGGTAGAAAAAGACAGGATTTATGATTTCCTTGGAGGTCTAAATATGGTGTTTGATCCAGTCAATGTCCAAATTCTTCGAAATGATGATTTACCCTCATTAAATGAGACTATTATGATAATCCAAGCAGAAGAAGGATGAAGAAGAGTAATGGTGGAACCACAGGCTGTCGAAGCGTCAGCTATGGTCTCAAAAGTGAGTGGTTTTAAAAATTCCTGTCCTAACCAACCAACTATGAGCATGAATGAGGAACTGAACATGTCTAAAACCACAAACAAAGATGAATCGTGGTGTACGTACTGTAAAAGGCCTCGTCACAAGATAGAGCATTGTTGGAAGCTTCATGGAAAGCTGAAATTGTCAAACAAAAATTGGACCATGAAGGATGGACAACAAAGGGGGCAAGCTCATATAACTTACAACCTGGGGAGGAGGGCATGCCACAAGAGCAAGGTGACTTCAGTCAAAGTGAAATACAGAAATTGAGAAATTTGTTGGGGTCTTTGGAAAAGTCTACTACTTCAGGTGCTTGCTCTTATCACTCTCAAGTAAGTATCCTCTCCCTTGTGTCCTTAGTGTCTCAAGCATAACCTCTTTTCCAAATTCCTGGTTCATTGATTCGCGGGCCATAGATCATATGACCCATTCATCACACAAATTTACCTCTTATAGTCCATGTCTTAGTAATAAGAAAATATCCACAGCTAATGGCTCATTAATCACAATTGTTGGCCGAGGAAGTGTTTTAATAAACCAGAATTTGAAACTTGACAATGTTCTTCATGTTCCAAAACTATCCACTAATCTCTTGTCCAGACATAAGCTACAAAAGATTTGAATTGTAACGTGACTTTCTCTCCCTCAAATTGTGTTTTTCAGGACCAGGGAACGGGGAAGATGATTGGACTTGCTAGGGAGAAAGATGGACTTTATTATCTTGAAGAATCATGTGGACAACATGAAACTAAGAATATCTTATCTTTATCATTGCTTTCTGAATTTTTAACTTCAAATAAAGACAAAATTTGGTTTTAACATCTTCATCTAAGACTTCCTTCGTTTAGCATCCTCAAAAAGTTATGCACCCATTGTTATTTAAAGGAATTGATGAGAAACTTCTTTATTGTAATACTTATGAACTTGCAATGCATAAATGTGATTCCTTTCTTATAAGCAATAAAATAACATCAGTTCATTTTTCACTCATCCATAGTGATATCTGGGGACCTTCTAATGTTCCTAATATATCTAGGGCTCGTTGGTTTGTTTCATTTATTGATGATTGTACTTGTGTGTCATGAATTTTTCTCCTAAATAATAAGTCTGATGTAAGGTCAATGTTTCCCACATTTCATAGTATGGTAAAAATTCAATTTGGGGTTGGGATAAAAAAATTCAGATCGGACAGTGCTAAAGATTTCTTCAATCAAGTTCTATCACATTTTTTTCCTGAAGGAGAGAATTATACATGAGTCATACTGTGTCAATACCCTAACAAAATGGGGGTGGTCGAAAGAAATAATGGCCACATGTTAGCCACTACTCGAGCCTTCCTATTTCAAAAAAACATTTCGAAAAATTATTGGGGAGAAGGTGTTCTAACTGCTGCCCATCTTATAAACAGATTGCCTTTTCGGATCATTGATTTCAAAAGTCACATACAAGTTCTGACCAAGCATTTTCCGAACTTCAATACCACCAAAAATCTTTGGGTGTGTATCTTTTGTCCATATCCACTCTCATAACAGGGAAAAGTTAGATCTACCAGCACTTAAGTGCGTTTTTATAGGATACTCACGTACTCAAAAGGGATACAAGTGTTGTCATCCTTCAACTCGAAAGTTTTATGTATCAGCCGATGTAACATTTGTTGAAAGAGATAGTTATTTTCTACAACCTTATCTTCAGGGGGAGACAACATCTATTGAAGATAAGGACAATGACTTATTTTTACTAGAACTTGATTCTCCTATTCCTTTATGTCCTTCTCCGATCCCTCAAAAATCTAGTATTCCAAACTCTGTTTTAGCCCCTGCAGCCCCTGTTTCTACTGAAATCGAGCCAACTTGTACTCCTACATCAAAAATATAAACTTCGGAAAAAGATAATCAGGTTCAGAGTTCTACTTGCCCATTGTTGGTTTATTCAAGGAAAAAGGTACCCATCATTCATCCTATGCAAATTCAAGATTCTGAACTAACTCCTTGTAATGAGGTAATTACTTCTATCTCTCATGATACTAGTGATGATCTTCTCATTGCTCTTAGGAATGGCACAAGAAATGTACCCAAAATTAACTATATCCATTATCTCACTTTGTTTCATATGAGAAATTATCACATAATCACAAAACCTTTATTACACATCTGAACACTATAACAATTCCCAAAACAATGCTTGAGACCTTAGGTCATAAGGAATGGAGAGATGCTATGAGGGTTGAAATGGAAGCTCTTGAGAAAAATAATACTTGGAAATTAGTGGAACAACCTAAGGGAAAGAGACCAGTGGGATGTAAATGGGTGTTCACTATTAAGTATAAAGCAGATGGATCGCTTGAGAGATATAAGGCCAGGTTGGTAGCTAACGAATATACTCAAACTAATGGAGTTGATTACATAGAAACTTTTGCTCCAGTTGTAAAAATGAATACTGTAAGAATATTATTATCCTTAGCAGCTAATCTTGGGTAGAGTTTACAGCCATATGATGTCAAGAATGTATTTCTACATGAGAACCTTGATGAAGAAATCTACATGGAAATTCTTCCTGGCTTTGGTTCAAATCTACAAGGAAAAAAGGTGTGTAGACTAGAGAAAGCCCTATATGGTCTAAAACAATCCCCTCGAGCTTGGTTTGGGTGATTAGCTAAAGTTATGTTAGCAATGGGGTATAAACAAAGTTAAGGAGATCATACTCTGTTTGTCAAGTACTTGGCGTTAGGTGGAGTAACTCCTTTGTTGGTATATGTGGATGACATTGTAGTAACTGGAAATGACATGGAAAGGAGAGAAGCTTTAAGGAGGTGTTTGATTAAAGAGTTTGAAAGAAAAGAGCTAGGTAGGTTGAAATACTTTCTTGGGATTGAAATTGCTCACTCGAAGAATGGGATCTTTATTTCGCAGCAGAAATATGTGATGGATTTGCTGAAGGAAACAGGAAAGCTAGGGTGTAAGCCTGTTGAGACTCTAATGGAATTCAATCACAGACTCGGAGATATGGATGGAAATTCGAACTATTAAAATCAAAAATCGCAGTTAACGGAACCAAATGAGGCGAAAAAACCGAACCGGTGGTTCAATGGGGTGGTTATGGTTTTGAATTTAATGACCCGGTTCGGGGTGAGACGGGTATGGTATTTAGCCACTGTGCCCCGCCCCGAACCTATTACCCATTAAAAAAATTAATTGGGCAATTGAGCTTTCCATTATTCTTTCCCAAAATTAATTGGGCAATTTTGACAATTGGGCTTCCCCAAAATTCTGGCCCAATTAACATTACTCGTAAACCCTTAACTCAATAACCTAACTCTAACCCTATACGTTCAAATTGAATATTGGAAACCAAACTTACAAAACACTCGTCCACTCAACCAATTAACCAAATCAGATCCGTCAACGCTCTGCTGCCTTCACCTCAGCTTCAAATTGTAGTAATCAGCAATGAAGTCTACCATCTTGTGAACACACTCACTGAGTTATTCTGCATCCATTAGCTTCAAAACATCTTCCATGTACAATTCAACAAAACCCAGATACATTATACTTGATTGCATTTTCTTTATAATATTATTTAAATATATGATGTGTGGCCCGAAAAATGTTATTTTTAGTCTATTTTGCTTGCTAGTTTATGTGTTCTTCAATTTCTCTATGTTCATAAGATGAAACTAGTTGAATATTATTTCCCTTTGATCTTTGGAGATGAAGGGCAGGTAGATGTTGAAAAGGTTAGAGCATTTTGTCAAAAGTTGCTCAAAGAGTACAAGAGACCACGTCATTCGACAGAAAATACATCTCACTCTTCATTATCTTCGCAATCAGAGTCGTCTACTACTGGAAAGCATTCTCGCATGGCTGGTTTTGATACATTTGTTAGCCATTATGTTACCACTAATCATGTAAAAATAGAGTTTGATGTTTTTCTAGACAAGACAGTATTGCCAAGGGTTGATGGTTTTGATTTATTGACATGGTGGAAAGCAAGTTCAATAAAATATCCGACTTTACAAAAGGTTGCTAGAGATTTATTAGCCATTCTAGTATCTACTGTGGCATTTGAGTCAGCGTTTAGTACAAGTGGTAGATTTGTGAGTCCACTTAGAAATAGACTTCACCCAAAGACTTTAGAAGCTTCAATGTGTGCTCGGGATTGGCTTTAGACTAATATTAATGGTAGGATTTATTGTTTTATATTTGTTATTCATGCACTTTCTTTTATTATTAATTTTTTTCTCTATTGTGTGTAGAAAATTCTGCTCATTCATCATACTTCGGAGCTTGTGCAAGGTTTAGTGAGGAGGACATTGAAGAAGAGGTACATTTTTTTATTTAAATTTTTAGTTAAGACCATTCTTGATTAGGTAGTGTGGTTGTATTATTACTCTAATTATATTTCTTATTTAATATAAAGGAATCAACTTTGAGTCTTGGCTCTTGACCTATGCCAGTAAGAGTTGTGGGGAAGAATGAAGATTGACCTATGCTAGTAAGAGTCTTGACCTATGTTTGTTAAATNTTTTCATTGGAGATATTGTTTGCCAAATTGGCTTAGTATTGTGTCTTTGTTTTTATTAACTTTTCTTCATAATTTTTTTTTTCAATTTGCGGTTGGAGTTTGGACTTATAAAAAATAATTTATTTTTGTGGTTATTAATCGAACCGAACCAAGATACAAATCGAGACTAACCGAACCGACTTACGTGGTTATGGTGCGGTTATGATATGGCCAAAAATTTGGTGGTACGATTATGGTTTTGGCCGAATCGACCACAAACCGAATCATTGCCATCCCTACTCGGAGAAGCTCCTGAGGATATCCCAGTTGAGAAAAGTGTTTATCAAAGACTGGTGGGGAAACTAATCTACTTGTCACACACCACGCCTGACACTGCCTATGCAGTTAGTGTCGTAAGTCAATTTATGCACAATCTAAAAAGGGTACACCTTCAAGCTATCAACAGAATCTTACAGTACCTCAAGGGAATTTCGGGAAAATGAATTCTATTTAAGAAAGGAGAAAAATTGACTCTTGAAGCCTACACAGATTCTAACTATGCAGGGTCCCCTACTGACCGAAGATCAACATTAGATTATTGCACCTTTTTTTCTATAAATCTTGTGATGTGGAGAAGCAAGAAGCAAAATGTTGTAGCAAGGTCTAGTGCAGAGGCGGAATTTAGAGCAATGGCTTTAGGGGTTTGTGAACTATTGCAGATTTAAAGGTAGAAATTGAAAAACCAATGAAACTCTATTGTCACAACAAGTCAGCCATCAACATAGCACATAATCCTATACAACATGATCGTACCAAACACATTGAAGTTGACAGACACTTTATGAAGGAAAAACTAGACAGTGGTCTGATTTGTACTCTTTTTGTTTCTACTAATGGACAAGTTGTTGATTTGCTCACAAGGGACTAACTGGTGTGATATTTCAAAAGATGATTAGCAAGCTTGGAATTGATAACATTCATTCACCAACTTGAAGGGGAGTGTGGGAAAACATGCCCAATAAGGAAATCAAGGAATAATTGTATTTATAGTACACAATTCCATAATTTAGGAGATGTGACAATCCCTAATTAAAGGAATATCAGTCCCTTAATTAAGGGGTTTTAAGTTAGGAGTATTCTCTATAAGTACATAAATTTAGCAATTGTACAGTATTATTATGAATAAGAATAATTCTTCAATTCTTCACACCCTCCAATGTTTCATCAAACACCTCCACAACATAGTATGCTTTATGATCTATTTCGTTGTTATGATCTAATATTCTTCACTGGTTCACTTACCTTATTCAAACAATCCAAACTCTCACCAATTTTAATATCAATAACACAAAATTTAGAAGGTACTATCTCATCCCAAGACAATTCCAAAACTTCAAGTATAGATAGATATTAAAGATAAGGAACCCTATTCTCACCAAACAACTTAACCATATTCATAAAATCAACATCAGTTAATAACCAAAATGATGCCTTACTCAATCTCTTCATTCCAACCCTATAAAGATACCTCATTTGCTCATCATGTCCCAACATCTTCATGGCATTGATCAATAGAAATCCATTAAAGAAATCAGGGTCCACATAGTCTAAATAGCTTATCTTACCATGTCATACATATAATTTCACGTCTTTGCAAATAATGTACTATCATTGTGTAGTCATATTGTGAAATATTTGGAACTCTCCCCTAAAAAGAAAAACAAAATCAAGGTTTTAAATACGAGTAGAATATGTATAATTGCATGAAAACTCATAACGTGAGCAAAAACACATCATATGATTGTCAAATGGAGCAGAGAAAATATATACAAACCCTAGTACAATGCTGTAGCAACACATGTGAAAACTATATCAAATATAGAGACCACGTACAATAATATAATGTCATGTTCGAAGCACACGCTTCGCGGGCAAAGATTGAACATTTTTGCGAAATCGATCAAGAAAATTTACAAAAAATGGGAACAGATAAACTAAAAACTCACCATAAATGGATTAGAGGAGGAAGCCTATGAGATGACAAGCTAATTCGGTGAAATTTTCTTCACAATAGTGAGTTTCTTGGGCATCCATTGTGGAATGGAAGAGAATGGTCTTCAATTCTGCTTCTCATTCAAAATGTAGGATATGTATAGGCATAACTGACAATTTTAATTTTAAAAGTGGAAATTAATGATTTGACCATTTTACCTTCACGTATTTTGTCAATTTGAGTCAAACTTCTAATTTAGTGGTTGACTAACGGATTAATGAACATATCTGCACAATGGATTCTGATTGCAGTCGAAGTGAAAGGTTTGGAATCATAGCTACAAAAATAAAAGGTTTAGGTGTAGTTTGAATAGTTAGTTTAAATCTAATCAAATGTGTTAGGTTTTAAAGTTGTTGACAATCTTGTGACAAACTATTATTGTAAAAGAGTTTTTAAAAGTCAAAATGTCAAGTGGTTAGTAAGAAGTCATAGGGTTCAAGTATGGAACGAGAAGGAAAAAGTCACCGCAATTTCACTAGCTTATCGTCCAACTGATGCTCGAGCAATAAAAATAGAAGTTGTGTCGCCCACCAGTTGCCTGGACTTCGCTCGAGCGAGACATCATTGTTCACCAGTCACTCGAGCGATAGTGTATTCCGAAAAAATCTAATTCACAATTTTCAAGGTTTTATCGGGGCCATACTACCCAAAACCTCTTCACTATATATATGGATGCCACCATTCAAAAAATATTAGTTGAACATTGAGAGAAACAAGTGCTTACATCCTCCAAATTACTCCATATCACTTCTAGCGTTCCACCTTAATATTGATTTCATCATTGCATTGAAAAACATCATCCTTACAAAACACCAAACCACTTACTTCCACAATATCATCAGTGTTTTGAAGATCAAGAAAGGTGACCAGAGTTTCTGGTTGTTGAAGAACGAGGAGTTTTTATTAATCTACATGAGATAGATGAATTAATAAGGTTGAGAGTTGGTGCAGGAACATGCAATCTAGGAGGGCTTTCGTAAAATCCCAAAAAAATAGAGTAGAATTAATTATTTTTTGTGCTATATATTTTATATTTTGGAAAAGTTGGGTGACTAAGATGATATATACATTAAATTCAATTTTATTTGGGTCAAATATTTAAATATTGATAGAGTAATGATAAATATATAAATATTGGGCTCATTGGATAGCTCGTAATTAATTATGTATATTAGGCTCGAGAAAAAGTCGGTTCGGATAAGTCAGCTCCAAGATATTTCAGTTTGAAGAAGTTGATGAAAAACTAGTTTTGCAATTTAATTGAAACCTTGAATGAAAATGTGCTCTGCCACGTGTAATGTTTATGGAGTGTTTTATTTTTATTTTGAATTGTATGAGTACTAAGACACGTGTAGGTTAAATGATAGATAAGGTAGTTTTGTTTTAAAATGATTTATTTGCTCTGATTTTGGGATATGATAGAGATGGGCTGCCACATGTTGATTAGACAGGGAAGAAGTAATTTTTAATTGTATAGAATATTGAAATTGAGACTTTTAGGTAAAAACACGGCATTTGACAGATTTTTACGCCTACAAGAATTCATTTTTTTCCTGTCAATTCTAAATACCATACTTAAGTTCTTACTATTACCCTTAAAAAATTTAGATACACATATCCAGTGGTAGCAGCAACACATACAGAAAATAAAGTTTGGAACGTGATTTTGGATTATGCCTTTCAAAA
Organism: Fraxinus quadrangulata; assembly: GCA_903798255.1. NCBI lineage: Eukaryota > Viridiplantae > Streptophyta > Magnoliopsida > Lamiales > Oleaceae > Fraxinus > Fraxinus quadrangulata. The sequence continues at coordinate 10,350 of CAIGRB010098900.1, forward strand.
TCTGTTTTATCTAACAAGATAGGATTACGAGGTGCAAGTGGTTTATCCTGTTTAATATTTTTTTATGTTGATAAATATTATGTTAATGAAAGTTACGAAATGATATGCTATGATATGTAATGGTTATTCGGTACCAAAGATATGATATATTATGAGCTCTACCGATTTCGAAAGATATGATATGACGGTATGATTTTTTTACGGGATTGCACCATCAATTCGTGTCATATTGGGTATTTTCATATACTCACTCATTTTCTCTGACCTCACTGGTTAGAACGAATCGTTGGTTGGCGGGCGATAAGGTGCATTCATGGTACCAGGATTTAGGGAACTCAATAAAAATAATTCGGTAAAACAGGATATATTTTTTTTTTTAATTTCAACAATTTCTTAGTTTATTTTGTAAGGATTTTTATTTAGAAATTTAAACATGTTTTATTGGGCTATAAATTTAAATTTGTGTTATGCTTTATTAGTGGAATTAAAATTTTATTATTTATCTAATAAATGCGATATGCATGGTTTTTAATATATATTTGGAATAGGTTTTATTTGGTTGAGTTTCTTCTGTCAATTAAATTGTGTCCGTTAATTTCATATATTTACACTATTGAAGATTATTCGACCAGTTAAGGGGTGCAAAGGTGTTTTCAAAGATCGACTTGAGGTCGGGGTATCATCAGCTGAAGGTTAAGGCAAGCGACATGCCAAAAACTACTTTCAGGACTCGTTACGAACATTATGAATTCATTGTCATGCCCTTTGGTTTGACCGATGCTCCAGCTATATTTATGGATCTAATGAACTGGGTGTTCCATCAGTACTTAGACCAGTTCGTCATAGTATTTATTGACAACATACTCGTATACTCTAAAGATAAGAAGTAGCTTGAGGAACAACTCTGAGTAGTACTCGAAACTTTGAGGAAAGAGAAATTATATACGAAATTCAAGAAGTGCAAATTTTGACTCGATCAAGTGGATTTCCTTGGTCACGTGGTTATTGCCCAGGGTATTGAGGTAGACCCAGTTAAAGTAGATATAGAAAAAATTGGCCTAGATCGATCAGTGTGCGTGAAGTTTGCATTTTCTTTGGGTTAATAATATAGGAGATTTATTGAAGGTTTCTCAAAAATAGCAAGTCTAATGACTCAGTTGACTAAAAAGGGGGTGAAGTTTCAGTGGATGGAAAAGTGTGTAAAATGTTTTCAGGAACTCAATCAGAGATTACTTTTGGCTCCTGTATTGACAATACCTGAAGGATTAGATGGTTTTATAATTTATAGCGATGCCTCCAAGCAAGGTTTGGGCTGTGTTTTGATGCATCATGGAAAGGTGATTGTTTATGCCTTGAGACAATTGAAGCAGTATAAACAGAATTATCCTACGCACGACTTGGAACTTACAGCGATAGTTCACACTTTAGAAATATGGCGTCATTATCTGTATGGAGGAAAGTGTGAAATCTATACGGACCATGAGAGTCTCAAATACTTCTTCACTCAGAAGAACTGAATATGAGACAGCGGAGATGGTTGGAATTAGTGAAAGTTACGACTGTACAATTGATAGGAATGCAAAATGCATATTTTTTCCTCCTTATTTTATGTGCTCATATGATCAATTAGTGCCAAAATGTACTCATTACGTTCATATTTTGATTTAGGTGGCAATTTAATGGAGATGACGTAATTTGGAAGAAATATGTGAAAATGGACCAAAGTGAAAAGAAATGAAAGTTCGAGGACTAAAGTGCAAATAATCTAAACTTGTGTCAAACTTCAAGATGAAGATTTGAGAGTGTAAGAGGTCAATTGGATGAAAGAAGACATCAAATGGATGAAATATCGTCAAAGTAGGATCACACATCAATTTTCAATCGAAAAGTTGTGCATCGGATTTTCAGTCTCAGCTTACGACCCATTTTTGACATGGTAAACGATTGGATTGGAAGATGATATCTGAAGTAAAGTTGTAGCCCTTTGAGTTAACTTTCCAATGTATCCTGAATTGCCTCACTCGGATATCGGAAGAGGAAAATATGACTAAAATACTAAACGCTACTCAGTTATGCTCTTCATTAATAGAAGTCAATTTTATACCTGGGCGGCTGCCCCATTTTCTACTGGGCGCCCGCCCAGGCCAAATTGGGAAATTTTTTTTCATTTCCTAATTCTGTTCAACTACTTATGGAAACAAGTTCTTTTGATATTTATCAACCCTAAAATACACGAAAAAGAGACTAGAACTCCTCAAACATATTTTCTCTCTATTCTTCTGCACTTATTTCTATGATTGTTATGTTTAATTGCTAGGAGACCTAATAGTTTGTTATTTATTACAATCTATCGCTAAGTTAAATATCAAATCCGTAATTGTTTGATTCCTTTAACTTGTGACGCACTAGGATTTGATGATTTTCTGCGACAGAGGTTATTGAATCTTAAGAATAATGTTTAAATAGATTGAATGCAACCGCTGATGTTTGTGTTATCTAGTTCATCGATTTCTCTATTGTGTAAAGCAGTTGTTAAATTGAATCTTGAGCCCTAGTATAGGATTATTTAATAATTAGGGTTAATTAGAATGCTGGTTTCTAATTATTTAAAATTAAGGAGAGATAGGAAAATTATTCCAACGGTGAATATTCGAAATATGAATTGAACTATCATTACATCTATGATCAATTGTAGATTTCCGACGTGGATGTGGACTTGGACCAAGGTTAATCTTTTGATTATTTTCGTTAATTTAATTTTTATTATTATTAATTTCTTTATTTACAATTGTTTGTAAACAAAAATCCCCAATCATTGTACGAAGCATAAAATATTGAATTACACATTCTTCGTGGGATCGACCCTTACTTCCACTACTACATTAGTTTTAGAGGTTAAGGTATTACTTTTGGGTGCCTATGACAGCACACTAAATTTTGGCGCCGTTGTCGAGGAGCGGTGCTAATTTAGTTTTTGTGCTTCTTTAATTGTTTTTTTTATTTTGTTTTGAAAAAAGAAAAAGAAAAAAATCATCATTTTTCTAGAATTTTTAGGCTTTTATCGTTCTTAAGAGTTTTAGCGTAGAATTTTATTTGTTTTTCTTATTCTAGTTTTTTTTTTAACTTATTTTTCATTTTTTTTTGTTTCCCTAATAGTTTATGCCCATAACTCGATCTTCTAATCAAGAAATTTGATTGCAAATATGGCAGTCAATTCTCAACAATTCGGCACTAGACTCGACATGCCATCTAAACATGTTAATGAGGTAAATATTTCATCCATTGAACAACAACTTGCGAGTCTAACTACTCTTATTTGTCAAATGGATGTAGGTACTATGCAAACAACAAAGACTTGTGAAATTTGTTCATTGGTAGGCCATCCAACCGATATGTGCCCAACACTTCAAGAAGAATATGTTGAACACGTAAATGCAACCGGTAACTTTCCTGGACAACCACGAAAGAATTATGATCCCTATTCAAACACGAACAAACAAGGATGGAGGGATCATCCCAATCTTAGCTATGGAAGTTCACAATCAAATCAACATGTTGCTCAAAATCGCCCAAACTTTCATCAATATAGGTGGCCATACCTGCCTGGACAACAACAGGGCGAATCTTCTAACTCTGAAATGTCTTTAGAAGATATTGTTAAATCTCTTACAACTAACACTTTACAATTTCAATAGGAGACCAAAGCTAGCATTCAATGTTTGGAGAATCAAATGGGTCAAATGGCTAGCACGGTCAGTCGGCTGGAATCACAAAGTTCGGGAAAGCTACCCTCTCAAACAGTAGTAAATCCAAGGGAGAACGCAAGTGCAATTATATTAAGGAATGGCAAGGAAATGGAAACCCCAGTAAATGAAGTTCCTACATCGTCAGAACAAGATAAGGAGAAAGACATGGACATCACGGCAGAAAAGAGTGCTCCCAATGATACTGAGGTAACTAAGCGTAAGTTTTTACCTTTTTTTGATTATAAACATATACCTCATTTCCCTCAAGCTTTAGTTAGGTCTAGGAAATATGAACGAGATCATGATGAGTTGCATGAAATTTTTAGTAAGTGCGAGGTAAATATTCCACTTTTAGATATTATTAAAGAAGTGCCTCGTTATGCTAAATTTTTGAAACAATTGTGCACAAGTAAGAGGAAACTGAAACTGAAGGGGATTGAAATGGTAAAGGTTGGAGAAAATGTATCTGCAATTATTCAAGAGAAACTTCTAGCAAAGTGCACGGATCCAGGTATGTTCACTATCCATTGCACGATAGGCGACACTAAATTTGAAAAGGCCATGCTAGATTCAGGAGCATCTATTAATGTCATGCCATATTCTGTATACACTTCCTTGAAACTTGGACCTTTAAATAAAACTGGTGTGATAATTCAACTAGCTGATAAATCTAATGCCTATCCTAAGGGGGTAGTTGAGGATGTCCTTGTGAAAATTGATGATTTGATTTTTCTTGCTGATTTTTATGTGCTTGACATGGGCAATGGTAATCATACTACCCATATCTTGTTAGGAAGACCATTTTTAAGGATATCCAAAACTAAAATGGATTTTAATAACGGCAAATTGACCATGGAATTTGATGAAATGATCATTAAACTTAATATTTATGATTTCATGAAATATCCGTGTAATAATAATCATGTTCATTTTATTGATGTGATTGATCAATTAGCACATGATGTTTTCAAATTTGATGCTAAAAAAGAATGAAAAGCTGTCAACTATGAACATCTTGGGAAGGAAAAAGAGGAGCTGACCTTACACACAGAGTTACAAAGAACAGTGGCAACATTAAATGATCTTCCCAAGTCAGGTAACAATTCTTGTTTTGTATTACTCGTTTCTAATGAGAAGCATTTATTCTTTGTTTTGCAGAGTTCCATTCCAGATTTGAAACCTCACCCCAGTTACTACAAGTATACATTCCATGAAGGTGGAAGAATACTGTCAATTATCATTCCCAATGGACTTGGTAAACCGCAAGGAAGATTGAAACCGCCCATGATAGATCCAGGTTGAACAAGGAAACATTGAGTCGAGCCAAAGACAATAAACAAAGGCGCTACTTGGGAGGCAACCCAAGGTGAGTTCATTCCTTTATCTTTTTTATTTTATTTTTTGCATTCATTTTTTAGTTATCTTTGTCATTTTCTTTGCATTGCACCTTACATTGTGGACAATGTAAGTTTTAAGTGTGGAGGAGGGGATTTCCATTTAGATTTAAATTGAGTTTAATTTTTAAAGATTTTTTCATGATTTTTCAAGAAGAAGAGTTGAGTTTAAATGATTTTTTAGATTGTGTATGCTATTTACTAGAATTAATTAGGCTTTTGAAGAACTCATAACATGATTGAATAAATAATCATCCAACTTAGAGTTGATTAGTCAGTCATTTTCTTTGAGGATGGTAGTAACTAAATTTTGTAGACAAAAAGTCGGTGAGATTTTGAGCCTTTAGACTGGCACATCCATAACAGTCTCATTATTTTTTTCATGTGTGATATTCTTCCATGGTTTTGTTTCTCTAGAATTTGCCTTGATTATCCTCAAGATCACATTGACACATGCATGCACGAACATGATTAAGGCCATCTTTGTTACATAAATGAGCTTCATTAGCCAAATAGCCGACCCTATAATTGAATTTTCCATTGTTGAGCTCCTTTGAGCCTTATTGCCTTTTCTTTGTATAAACTTATATTACAAGCTTTAAACTGGAAAAACAATGTCTTTATCCAAGTTTTAGAGCTAGTGGAGTATTGTTGAATATCATGAGAAGTGTGGATATGCAAGAAAATAAGTATTGCTTATTGGTGAATTGGAACAAATTTTCTATATCAATTCAGGGAGTTCCATTATTGGTTATAATTTGGAGTTTACATTGTGCAAGAAAAACACAAGAAGAAGGAAAAAAAATGAATGATTGAAGAAAAAGAAAAGAAAAGAAAGAAAAAGAAAATAAGTGATGAAGGAGAGTGATTTTAATGTGAAAAAAAATAATCTATATTCATAAATCTTCCTACATCTCAAGAAAGAGTTCATATTGTGTGGGATAGATGCAAAAATAATGAAGCTATCATGTGGAGTGGTTGGTTTACATGTCTTATGTATATGTTTGAGTTAAGTCTATTTATCTTTACTCCACTAGTTTCGATGGCTCTTGAGTCACATACCCAAATATTTCCCACCTTGACCATAAGCCATATTACAACCTTTGAAAAGTCCTTATGATTCTTGTAAAGCATGTGATCTAAGTGGTGGCGAATGAGAAGATATGCAAGCATATGGTAGATCATCACCATTGGAATGAACTTGAGCAAAACAATTACCTTTTAAACACATAAGAGTTGAGTGCTTATATCCGTAAGGGTCTACATGTTTGGTTTATTCCATCTTCATATGAAAATGCTAGCTAGTTGATTATGAGTTGTGTGAGAATATTTATTTATAAAGTGTTGTGTGTTTTAAAGAGTTTGATTGTTCTATGTTCATGGCATTACAACCTAGGTGTTTTGGGAAATTAAATTTGAGTTTTGTCCGAGGACGATCAAAACCTAAGTGTGGGGGACTTTGATAGGAATGCAAAATGCATATTTTTTCCTCCGTATTTTATGTGCTCATATGATCAATTAGTGCCAAAATGTACTCATTACGTTCATATTTTGATTTAGGTGGCAATTCAATGAAGATGACGTAATTTGAAAGAAATAGGTGAAAATGGACTAAAGTGAAAGGAAATGAAAGTTCGAGGACTAAACTTGTGTCAAACCTCAAGATGAAGATTTAAGAGTGTAAGAGGTCAATCGGATGAAAGAAGACATCAAATGGATGAAATATCGTCAAAGTAGGATCACACATCAATTTTCAATCGAAAAGTTATGCATCGAATTTTCAGTCTCAACTTACAACCCATTTTTGATATGGTCAATGATTGAATTGGAAGATGATATTTGAAGTAAAGTTGTAGCCCTTTGCGTTAGCTTTCTAATGCATCTTGAATCACCTCAATTGAATAACGGAAAAGGAAGATATGACCAAAATACTAAACGCTACTCAGTTATGCTGGTCGGGCGGCTGCCCGACCCTAAACTTCATTAACAGAAGTCAATTTTTACGCCTGGGCGGCCGCCCCATTTTCCACTGGGCGCCCGCCCAGACCAAATCGGGAAAAATTTTCTGGTTTCCTAATTCCGTTCAACTACTTATGGAAACAAGTTCTTTTAATATTTATCAACCCTAAAACACACGAAAAATAGACGAGAACGCCTCCAACCTATTTTCTCTCTATTTTTCTCTTAAATTCATGAATTGTAACTAAATTTTTACACTTGGTCGAAGGAGATTGAAGTCTCGAAACCACATATTGTAAGATCTAAATAGATTTTCTTATTGTTTAATTCTTATTTTGCGTATTGAATATTCTTCTGCATTTATTTCTATGATTGTTATGTTTAATTGCTAGGAGGCCTACTAGTTTGTTATTCATTACAATCTACCGCTAAGTTAAATATCAAATTCGTAATTATTTGATTCCTTTAACTTGTGAAGCACAAGGATTTGATGATTTTCTGCGACAGAGGTTATTGAATCTTAAGAAGAATGTTTAAATAGATTGAATGTAATCGCTGGTGTTTGTGTTATCTAGTTCATCGATTTCTCTATTGTGTAAAGCGGTTATTAAATTGAATCTTGAGCGTTGGTTTAGGATTATTTAATAATTAGGGTTAATTAGAATGTTGGTTTCTAATTATCTAAAATTAAGGAGAGATATGAAAATTATTCCAACGGTAAATATTCGAAATATGAATTGAACTATCATTGCATCTATGATCAATTGTGGATTTTCGACGTGGATGTGGATTGAACCAAGGTTAGTCTTTTGATTATTTTCGTTAATTTAATTTTCATTATTATTAATTTCTTTATTTACAATTGTTTGTAAAAAAAACCCCCCAATCATTGTACGAAGCATAAAATATTGAATTACACACTCTTCGTGAGATCGATCCTTACTTCCACTACTACATTAGTTTTAGAGGTTAAGGTATTACTTTTGAGTGCCTACGACAGCACACCAACAATTATTTACCATCCAGGTAAGGTAACGTAGTCATAGATGCCTTAAATAGGAAAACAGTATCGCAGTCAGCAGTTTTACCCACGGTGCAGGAACACTTGATAAAAGACTTTGAGAAGTTAAGATTAAAAGTCATCATGGCGCCAACTCGGGCTACAGTTAGAATAAAAGCATTTATGATTCAACATATTCTTCGAAATCAAATTAAGAAAGCATGGGATAAGGATCCATTCCTATAGGAAATTAAGGTTGATATTGGTTCAAACAAAAGTATAGGGTTTGAAGTATCTTCAAATAACGCGCTAACTTTTAGAGGAAGGTTGTGTGTACCTAAAGATAAAAGTATAAGAAACGAGATATTGAAAGAAGTTCATTCCATCCTGTATGCTATACATCCCGACAGTATGAAAATGTATCGAGATCTCCGAGATATATTTTGGTGAAGAAACATAAAGAGAGGAATTGGTCTGTTCTTAGAAAAATGTACCGTCTGTCGGAGGTCAAGGCAAAACATCAAAGGCCATCAAGACTGCTGAAATGGTTGGATATTCCAAAATGGAAATGGGACCACATAGCAATGGACTTCGTGGTAGGCCTTCCGACCAAAATGGAAATGGGAACACATATCGATGGACGTTGTGGTGGGCTTTTTAAGATTAGCAAGAGGTCACAATACTATTTGGGTAGTGATTGAACGTTTGATGAAGTCTGCCCATTATCTGCCAATCAAAGTAAATTTTAATATGGAACAGCTCGTATAGTTATATACAAAGAGTTTACATTGAAATTTTAGAAAAGCTTACAAGGAACCATGGGGACGAAATTGAAATTTAGCACAACTTCTCATCCACAAACGGATGGACAATCGGAAAAAACCATTAAAAATTTTGAAGATATGTTGAGGGCGTGTGTTTTGGATCTTGGCGGTAGTTGGGAAACACATCTACCATTAGTGAAGTTTGCTTACAACAATAACTTTCAGGCCACTATAGGCATGACTCCATATGAAGCTCTTCATGGTAGGAAGTACAGATCCACTATCCATTGGGATGAGGTTGGAGATAATAGAACTTTAGGTCTTGAAATTATTGAACGAATAGTTAAGGCAGTTGATAAGATTAATGCAAGAATAAAGACAGCACAAGACCGACAGAAAAGTTATGCTGATGGTAGAAGAAAGGGTTTAAAGTTTCAGGTGGGTGATAAAGTTTTTTCTGAAAGTAGCACCAATGAGATTTGGTAAGAAATGAAAGTTGAGACCACGATATATTGGATCTTTTGAAACCTGAGAGGATTGGCGTTGTGGCTTATCAACTTACCTTACTACCTGAACTCGCAGCAGTGCATAATGTGTTTCTTATTTCGAAGTTTATAAAATATGTTCATGATCACAATGATGTTGTAAGTTACCGAACTTTAGAAGTACAAGAAGACTTGTAATACGAAGAAATCCCGACGATGATTTTGGAGTAGAAAGTACTTCTACTCAAAAATAGAAAAGTTCCTCTGGTCAAAGTTCAATGGCGAAATCATGGACTGCACGAGTCAACTTAGGAAAAGGAAGATGAACTTAAAATCAAGTATCCAGAACTCTTCAATTAGCCAAAGTAATTTTCGAGGACGAAAATATTGAAGGAGTGGAGATTGTAAAGTCCCCAAAAAAATAGAGTAGAATTAATTATTTTATATGCTATATATTTTATTTGGGTCAAATATTTAAATATTGATAGAATAATGATAAATATATCAATATTGGACTCGTTAGATAGCTTATAACTAATTATGTATATCAGGCTAGAGAAAAAATCGATTTGGATAAATCAGCTCTAAGATATTTCAGTTTGAAGAAGCTGATGAAAAACTAGTTTTGCAATTTAATTGAAATCTTGAATGAAAATGTGCTCTGCCACGTATAATGTGTATGGAGCGTTTTATTTTGATTTTGAATTGTATGGGTTAGTAGACATATGTAGGTTAAATGGAAGATAAGGTAGTTTTGTTTTAAAATGATTTATTTGCTTTGATTTTGGGATATCATAGAGATGGGCTGCCACGTGTTGATTGGATAGGGAAGAAGTAATTGTTGATTGTATAGAATATTGGGATTGAGACTTTTTGGTAAAAACACGGCATTTGACAGATTTTTACGCCTACAAGAATTCATTTTTCCCTTTCAACTCTAAATACCATACAAAAGTTCTTACTATTTACCCTAAAAAAATATAGATACACATATCCGATGGTAGCAGCAACACAGATAGAAAATAAAGTTTGGAACGTAATTTTGGATTTTGCCTTTCAAAAACTGTTTTATCTAATAAGGTAGGATTACGAGGTGCAAGTAGTTTATCCCGTTTAATTTATTTTTCATGTTAATAAATATTATGCTAATAAAAGCTATGATATGATATGCTAAGATATAATATGTAATGGCCATCTAGTCCAAAGATATGACATTATGAGCTATTACCTGTTTCTAAAAGATATAATATGACGGTATGATATTTTTTTATTTGGGATTGCACCATTAATTCGTGTCGTATTCGGTATTCCATATACTCACCAATTTTCCCTACCTCACAGGTTAGAACGGGTCGTTGATTGGCGGGGGATAAGGTGCAATTGTGGTACCAGGATTTATGGAGCTCAATAAAAATAATCCGATGTAACAAGACATTTTTTTAAAATTTCAGCATTTCTTATTTTATTTCGTAAGGATTTTTATTTAAAAATTTGAGACATATTTTATTGGGTTATAAATTTAAATATGTGTTATACTTTATTAGTGAAACTAACATTTTATTATTTATCTAATAATTAGTTTATTTCATAAGGATTTTCTATTTAGAAATTTAAGACATGTTTTATTGGGTTATAAATTTAAATCTGTGTTATGCTTTATTTGTGGAATTAACATTTATTATTTATCTAATAAATGCGATATGCTTGGTTTTGAATATTTATTTGGAATATGTTTTATTTGGTTATGAGTTTCTTCTATCAATTAAATTGTGCATGTTAATTTCATATATTTACACTATTGAAGTTAATGATTTTGGTAGTGATTTAAAAATTAAATTATGGGTCGTTATAGCTCTGTTGATTACAGTTAGGAGGTCAAAAAGTAGTATAGTTAGTCAAGTATGACAATACTGTAAATTGATTCGTTTATAGTGGATTGTTACTAGCTTGGGCCCAAAATTTTTACCCAATTACGGGTTTTCTCCATCATCATATTTATTGTTATTTACTGGTTTCTATATAACTACGGCATTCAAACCATAAGAAAATTGAATTGATTGACTAACCATCTAAAAACAATTAAAAGTTATTAATTGTTAATTTTAATTATGTGTTATTCACTTATTATGTGATTTTAGGGTTGAACTAGTAACTTTCAAGTGGTATCAGAGTTTAATAGCAATCTTTAACCCAAAATCCTGTCTAGATGAGTCAATCAGTTTTTTATTTGGGATCTGAGTGCGATATGGAAATTCGGGAGGTTTATGAACAATTATTTCAGGAGAGTCTTAAGATTAAAAAGGTGAATAAAGTCGTACTTAAAAAAGGTTAATGCACTTTAATTAAAAAAAGAGAGTCTTATAGAGAAACTTGATGAGTTGACTAGATATTTGAATGAATTAAGGGTTGAGAAAGAGTCTTTAGATATTAAGGTTAAATCTTTTACGAGTGATCCTAAAAAATCAAATGCCCAGCTTCAAACTTTTTCTAGGTGATCTAAGAAAATTGGTAATATGATAGACCTGAACAAACCAGTTGGGAATAAAAGAGATTTTAACTATAATGAAACAAATTCTCATACTAGTTCATCTTTTAATAAGTTTGTACTTGCCTCAAAGTCTAAAATTCAAAACTTGAAACCTAAAGCTACTCATAGGTTTATCCCCACGTGTCACCATTGTGGTAAGATATGACACATAAGATCTAAGTGTCGCAAGCTATTGAATAGGAACATGATCAAGAATGTAGGTGTCCGAGGATCAAAATCATCGGTACAACATAGGTTTCTTCCACCTAAGGTTCAAAATTTGAAATCTAGGATTATTTCTAAATTTATTCCTACATATTTCAATTGTGGTGAGTTGTGACATATAAGGCATTGGTGTCATAAATTCTTGAATAGAAATAAAAATAGAAATGAGAATTTCACTAGAGTTATAAATCAGGATTTTGATGGTCAAATTAACTTCCTTACTAATCAAGTAAGTCATTTGATCAAGTTAATGATAGAGTTGACTCGAGATAAGTCTTCCACTAGTCAAGTATGGGTAAAAAAGAGTGATCTGAAAAATTAGAAATTGATCATTGTACTCTTAAAGGTAAGAGCGTTTGTATACCTAATTGATTATGTACTTTCGAAGCATGCTTATACTTTTTAATTGATTTGTTCATTATTGCAAATATCTTTTTTATTATTATTATTTTACTTTTTAAGCGGGTTGATTTTTTTTAAAATAAAAAATAAATTGAAAAAAAAATAGAAGGAAAATTCTTTACTACAGCATGATATATAATTTACTTGAACATGTATGTTGTGATCAAGTATGAGTTTAATTGATGTATTGTAGCATATTTTTCATTACTTTGTTTAGGTTGATATGGAGTACTTAGTATAAGTTTCTTCATGTACCATCTGCACTGCACACACAATGATCTTGTAAGTAAGTCTTGATCGCGCGTGCTGGGATGGCTGTCATCTATTGGTAAGGTGACCTTAAACATGGATTGACCTTAATTTAGTAGACCTAAGTTCTGGTATATCCCTTTAATAAAATAAAAAAATTTCATCTATACTCTTCTTTAAAGCCTATTTAACTCGAGTAATTAAGCGTGAGGGGTTTCTCATAACCTGATGCACTATGTTCAATTGACTTGAAGATATCGGTTCAAAACTCGTTACAGGTGTCATCTTAATCGTTTAATAGAAAAGAGTCTACACATAAAATGCTAAAAGTTGAAAAAAATGATGAGTTTATAAATTGTATGAAAATGTATAAATACTCAAAGTAAGGGGAGAAAATAATAATATACTTGAAAAATGATTTATAGGTCCTAATATGCATTATTGATTTGACTTTTATTAATAGATGAATAAACTTATTTAACAGTGATGCATGTCATTTCTCACAAATATAAGATTTTGAGTCTTGATCACAAGGAATTAGAAGCACTTAACACACATGAGTCACTTATATAATTTACTCAATTTAGACTTGAACTGAGTATGTGGGATAGTTTACTGATCATTGATTATGCTTGTGCATGCTATCAGCTGTATTTTTAAGTTATTATATATTGCTATTACCTTCGTCATTTGTGAAAAAAATGGGGAGAGATGAATGAGATATAAATGAGATCTATTTGTATTTTAATTTTGAATTTTGGAGAGTTTGTAGTAAAGGGGAGATGATTTGTAGTAAGGAGGAGATGAATGAAGATGAATGAGGTATGAATGAGATCTGTTTAAATTTTAATTTTAAAATTTGGAGAGTTTATAGTAAGGGGGAGACGATTTTTAGAATGTTTAGCTAGATTAAGTTTTGATGTTTAATTATATCAATGTTTGGTTTTGGTGTGTTGGCTTACATTGACATTGTATCTTAATTTAGCCGGTATGTTATTGAAGAATAACTATCTCAAATGTTTTTATTCATGTTAGTGTTTCATGTGCTTTTACACTTGGTATTTGAGTTGTTTTTTCAAGAAACATGTTCGATAAAGGAAAGCAATATCCAGCTAAGTCAGTTGATTTTTGGGTAAATTAGATTGATTAACTTTGATTTGTAATACGTGTTTTGTCACAGAATGTCAAATGGAGAGTTTGTTATGTTTTAAATTTGTTGGCAATCTTTTGACAAAACTATTAATAGAAAAGAGTTTTTAAAAGTTAAAGTGTCAAGTGGTTAGTTAGAAGCCTTAGGGTTCGAGTATGGAACGAGAAGGAAAAAGTCATCGGAATTCCGCTAGCTTATCTGCTCGAACGGTAAAAACAAAAGCTATGTCGTCCGCGTGTCATCTGGACTTCACTCGAGCGAGACACCCTTGCTCGCTAGTTGCTATGCTGTCGTTCGAGCGACAATGTATTCCGAGGAAACCTAATTCGCGTTTTTCAAGATTTTATCTAGCTCATACTATCCAAAACCTCTTCACTATATATATGGACGCCAACATTCGAAAAATACTAGTTGAACATTGAGAAAAAAACAAGTGCTTACATTCTCCATATTACTCCATATCATTCTTAGCGTTCAACCTTCATATTGATTTCATCATTGCATTGATAAACATCATCCTTACATAAACCAATCACCAAACCACTTATTTCCACAACATTGTCAGTGTTCTGAAGATCAAGGAAGGTGACCAGAGTTTCTGGTTGTTGGAGAACGAGGGGTTCTCATTAATCCACAGAAGATAGACGAATTCAGAAGGCCGGGAGTTGGTGCAGGAGCATGCAATCCAGGAGGAATTTGATGATTATAGTCAGGAGGTCAGAAAGTACTATTGTTAATCGAGTTCGACAGTACTGTAAGTTGATTCGTTTATAGTGGATTATTACTAGCTTGGGCCCGAAGTTTTTACTCAGTTAGGATTTTCTCTGTCATCATATTTTGTGTTATTTACTGCTTTCTATATAATTGCGACATTCAAACCATAGAAAAATTGAATTGATTGACTAACCACCTAGAAACAATTAAAAGTGACTCGTTGCTTATTAATTGTTAATTTTAATTCCGCGTTATTCACCTATTAGGTGATTTTAGGGTTGAACTAGTAGATTTCAAAGTGGATCAAGGATCGAGTTGTTGATCATCTCGTGTAATCCAACTCTTTTTTTTAATGCATCATCAATAATTTGGTCCCTATTTGAGCTTTATTTTTTGAGAATATATGGGTCAGCTCCTCTTGCAGCAGTGCACGGAGCCAGGATTAAACTTCAAGGTGGCTAATATAAGTTTCAATAATCTTCAATAGCAGGAGAAAATTTTGTTTATTTAAAAGAAAAACACATTTAGTTATGCTAATATAGTGAGTCTTAGTCCTCATGTATAAACTATAAAGTGATGTAATGCATTAACTTAAGGACGAAAAAGAAAAGACAAAGAAAGTATAGAAAAAAATATACATATCGAGGTGGTTACAATTAAGCTTTAATAAGAACATGACTGACCGAGTTAACTGTAATTGAACTAATTCGACCGACTCCAACTTAATTCAATTGGTTTTTGAAAAAAAAAATGATCACATCTCTATACAATTCCGTATTCAAAATTTTGAGTTATTAAGTTGTAATTAAAGTTAAAATAAATGTGGGTTGGTAGTATAGTCCTTGGAAGAGTCAAAATAGTTGTGAGTGAGTGGCGTGAGCTGGCACTCGAACGACAGACCAACCGCTCTCTAGGCACGAGGCATAGCCCTTGAGTGGCATATGTATCCTGAAAAATTCTGTTCACGATTTTAGCCTATTTTTCTATCATATTCAACCTCAAACTCTTCATATTATAAATACCAAAGCCTAATCCGTCCCAAAGGTGTGATGAATCATATTTCATTATAAAGATTATATTATTGAAGATTCAAAACACATCCAAATATCTCTAGAATCAACTACTTGATCATTGATTCATAAATTCATCCCAAACATTATTTCATTATTGGTTGAACCTTGTTTTAAGTCAAGAGAATATACATTGAAGCTCAAATTCATAAATCCATAAATCTCTTGCATCAGCCAAAGATCAAAACACAAGAAGATCATTTGATTAAACATCAAAACCCTACCTTCACCTATAAGCCTTTAGAGTTCTGAAATTTGGGAGAAGAGGCGCTTGGAGTTCTAGCTCTCCGAAACAAGTTCGTTCTTAGTGATCGACGCAAAGAAAAAAAAAATAGTGCAGAGTTGTTGGGGAGTTCAAGTCGCACAACCAAAGGAGGTCCCTTCTTGTTGATATAATATAAGATTTTAGGACTTGGAGATTAATGACATTTTTTACACGTGTAGCTTATACAATTTATTCAGTGTAGGTTTAAATAATTTATGTGGAAAAAAAATTACTATTTATGAATTATACATGTAAAGGTAAGCAAACAACTGTTCATGTGATTGAACTTTAAAGATTGTGTGTTATATTTAAAAATCCATAAAAACGGTTGTCACAAAAAAAATAATAATAATAATAAAAAAATTCTCCTATGCTTTGCATAATTATATATGCGCATATTTGTTTTCACTCATTCCTCTTGGTGGTATCATGTTACTATTACTATTTTTCCTTTGTTATTCCTGATAAAAAGGAGAAGTGAGTATTTACTTTAGATGAGTTATTTGAGTTAGAGGGAGATTTTTTACTTTTGATTTTAATATTTGACTTAAGAAGAGTCACAGAAATTTTAGAGTTTGTGATTGCTTTATGATTGAATTTTGGTTGAATTTTTAATATTGATATTGTGTTTTGTATTGTATGTGTCAATATTGATATTAATATTCTATATTATTTTTAAATTATTGATGCAAGTAGTATTACATGCTTGGTGTTACACATGTTATACTTGCGTTGTTTTTATAACTTTGATATATTTTTTAATTGTCAAATTCCTCTTACTTTTTACATGGATTGTTGTTTCTTCTATTTCAGGAAATAGATATGACAGATAGTTAAAGTTTTAATTTTGACTTTAAAATAAATAATTTTGTCACGGAATGTCAAATGGGGAGTTTGTTAAGTCAAATTTGTAATTAGCAATGTCTAAATTAGTTATTGGTAGTTTTCGTATTTAAAATCATGAATTATTGTGTTGTAATTAAAATCAAAATAGTTGTAAGTTGGTAGCCCCTATTTGACAACCATTATTTGAGTAAAATGAAGTTTTGAATAGTGATTTTTTTTTTTTTTTTTTTTT
>CAIGRB010098900.1:36374-85757 GCA_903798255.1 Fraxinus quadrangulata
AAAAAAAAAAAAAAAAATTGGGCTTACATTTTTACATTCATTTCATTTATTTTTTCATAGCAAAAATTTTGATTGTTGCATCATTTTTCTCATCAAAATTTTTCATTTATCTTTGTTCTTAACTTATTTATATCAATTTTAAAAGAAATATATTTTTTAAAGAGATTTTTGCACTAACATTGCATAAACTTTTTTACTTCATACTGAAAACTTTGATTAATTGAATCAAATTTGTAAAATCATCATATTCATCAAAGTTTCTCATTTATCTCTTAATACTTAATTTATTACAATTATTTATTAAAAGAGAGATAATTCTTAAGAAGATTTTTTAACCTACATTGCATTTATTTCTTCCTCATCTTTTCATTGAAACATTTTAATTGATTGAATTTAATTTTTAATTATCATATTCATCAAAGTTTTTCATCTAACATTTGAAATATCATTTATGACTATTTATTGAAGCGTTAGCCTCTCTTAGTACTTAACTTGCTTGTATTAGTTATCAAGAGAGGAATTTCATTGCAAAATCACTCTAATAAAGTGTGGATCGTGTTGAAGTTCCATAAAGATTAACATTATATAAGGATCGACACTCCTTGTTATAAGTCACCATATGGGTCATATTGAGATCCCCTAAATTTCAATAATGTGGGTCATATTGAAATTCTATGAAAACTTGATAGTAGATCATGTTGAGGTCTCGTAAAACTCACATTGTATAAGGATCGGTGATCCTTATTTGTAAGTCACCGGAAGCGTTGTAAAGGGTTAGATTGTACCATAAGTCCATTAACATAGTGAAAATGCATTGCTCGTGCCGAAGCGTTGGGTAACGGATGACGTAGATCATTACTTTGGATCGAATCTCGACAATTATATCGTTTGCACTATCTCTCCCTTTTACTTATTAATTTTATATATGAGCTTATTATTTGAATTAATCTATTTAGCCTTTACTTACTTAAATTTAGATTAATTTTTCGAAAAAATTTAAAAACCAATTCATCCCCCCTCTTGATTAGTTATTATTGGGCTATCAATTGGTATCAGAGTAAGGTGCTCATTTCAAAATTAAAATTCTACAATCTTGAGCAAGACTACATTTTTCAAAATCTTGAAGAACATTCTACAAATCGTCCTCATTTCTTTGATGGTACTTATTATAACTATTAGAAGGTTAAGATAAATATCTTAGTTAAAAAATTTTAAAAAACAATTATGAAAGGTAATGAACTGATTGTTGACATGATCACTCGATTTACCAATATTGTTAATTACCTCAAAGATTTTGATCGAAAATTCACTACTGGTGTACTTGTGGAGGTCATTGAGAATGTTGATAGAAAATACCAAAAATATCAACACATATTCATTGGAAGAGCTCTATGAGCTAAATAACACCAAGACAAAAAAAAAAGACAATGAAAAGCAAAAAAGACGAAATACTCTAAATTTTTTTTAAATCCATAATTGATGAAGGCACTCCAATCGAAAATTTGAATGATCACGAACTTGATGATCTAGTTCTTTTTATTAAGAAATGAAAAGGTTTTCGAAACAATCGTCAATTCCAAACGAGAGAATAAAAGGGCAAAGAAAAGAATAGATACATCAAAAGAAAGCACTTCAAGCAATATGGAATGAAAGTGACGATAATGACCATGAAGAAGATGAAAGTCAAGAGAAATTGCCAACATGTGTTTCATGGCTATTGAAAATGAAGCAAATTCAAATGAAAATTATTCATATGACAAATTATCTATTTATTATGATGAATTTCTTGAAAAATTTAAAAAACTTGTGTTAAATCATTCGATCTTTAAAAAGAAGAATTCTTTATTGGAAAATAAGGTAAAGAAACTTTTGAAAATTCAAAATGATTTTGAAAAAGGAAAAGCCGATTACGATTCTTTAATTAAAGAGAAATCATCTTTACAAGAAAAGATTTGAACTTTGACTTAAATTTACTCAAGGTAAGAAAATTTTTGATTTAATGTTTGTTGAACAAAAATGTGTTTTTGATAAAGGAGTAATTGGATACAAACATTTTTAAAACATTGGTAATCATTCTTCTCCTTTTATTGAAAATGTGTTATTGGTAGATAATCTCAAATATAATTTGTTTAGTATTAGTCAATTATGTAATAAAAGTTATCATATAAAATTGGATTCTTCTAAATGTTTTATTAAGGACGCTACTTCAAGAGAGGTTATATTTATAGGGAGCCGAAGCAAAGACGTGTATATTATAAATATCGAATTTGAAAGTGATGAAAAATGTTTATCAAGTTTAAAGGAGGGTACTTGGTTGTAGCATAGAAGATTAAGTCATGTTAGCATGGATCTTCCTTGAGAAATCTTCAAAAATTATTTTTTCAAATGTCTACCAAATTTAAAGTTTGATATAGATAAAATTTGATATACTTGTCAATTTGGTAAACAAGTGAAAAAGCTCTTTTAAACCTAAACTAAATTATTCAACTACAAAATCACTTCAACCATTCCACATAGATCTTTTGGACCTTCTAGAATCGCTAGCTTGGGTAGAAAACATTATGCATTCGTCATTATCGATGACTTTTCTAGATTCACTTATTATGCATTCGTCATTATCGATAACTTTTCTAGATTCACTTGAGTTCTATTTCTAAATCTTAAAGATGAAGTTTTAAACACATTCAAACATTTTGCAAAAATGTTCAAAATAAAAAAGGATACCCCATTACAATTATTATGAGTGAGCATGGTGGAGAATTTGAAAATATCGCTTTTGATCATTTTTGCAATGAAAATGGAGATGAACATAATTTCTCGGCTAATAGAACTTCTCAACAAAATGATGTAGTAGAAAAAAAGAATCGCGCATTGCAAGAAATGGTTAGGACCATGTTAAATGAAAATAGCATGTGAAAATACTTTTGGGCCGAAACCATTTAACACTGCTTGCTATATTACAAATAAAATTTTAGTTAGTCGAAAGAAAACTAAAACCCCTATGAGTTTTGAAAAAATAGAATTCCAAATATCAGCTATTTTTCAGTTTTTTTTGTTGTAAATGCTTTATTTTGAACACAAAAGAAAATTTGGAAAATTTTTATTCAAGATTTAATATTGGAATCTTTCTAGGATACTCATAAACTAGTAAAACTTATAAAGTCTTTAACAAAAGAACTCTAATTGTTGAAAAATATATACATGTCACTTTCAATAAAATTAATCATCTTGGTCATAAGAAAGGTATTGCTAATATTGTAGGATTGGAAACTTCTTTCAAACATATAGATATTTAAGATCAAAGTAAGGATGATCTAAAAGAGGAATACAAGAAAGAAGCAAAAGTTCAACAAAGTAAAATAGAATCTATTGAAGTATCAAATAATCATACTCTACCAAAAGAATGAATGTGTTTCCTTTCATCCAAAAGAACTTATTATCAATGATCCATCCAAAGGTATTACTACTAGACCTTCTAATAGAAATCACCTAAATAGTTGTGCTTTCATTTCGTAAATTGAACCAAAAAATTTCAAGGAAGCCGAGTTTGATAAGTTTTGTATTCTAACTATACAAGATAAACTAAATCAATTTAAAATAAATCATGTTTGGAATTTAGTCGCTAGACCAAATGATTAAACCGTCATTAGTAAAAAAAAAATATGCTTTTAGAAATAAACGAGATGAAAATGAAATAATTATGCATAACAATGCTAGATTAGTGTCTTAAGGTTACAATCAAGAATAATGTATTAATTTTGAGGAAACATTTGCACCCATTGTTAGATTAGAATTTATTCGCATACTTCTTGCATTTACTTGTCATAAATGATTTACTCTTTATCAAATGGATGCAAAAGTGTATTTCAAAATTATTTTATTCGAGAAGAAGCTTTTGTCGAGCAACCAATCAGTTTTAAAGATCACAAGTATCCGGACTATATTTTCAAACCTAGAAATGCTCTTTATGATTTAAAACAAGCTCCTAGAACTTGATATGGAAGATTAAACAAATTTTTACTTTCAATAGGAAAAACGGATACTACTATTTTTTGTCAAAACCCAAAAGAATGATATGATTATTGTTCAAATTTATGTTGATTATATTATATTTGGTGCGACTAACATTTATCTTTGTGAAAAAATTTCAAAATACATGAGCATGAGATTTGAAATGAGTATGATGAGAGAACTCAAATAACTTGAAGTATGCTATGAAATTTAATGTAGCATATTATGTTTTGATTTCAATAACTTGTATATATTTGACCTTTTGTGCATAATTGAGGGAGAATACTTTAATTTAAAAATATAATATGTTTGAAGCATATGAAAAAAAGGGAAGTAAATAAATAAATATCATTTATATACTTTGAATGTATGGTTATTGATTTGTAAAAAATATGGATAATATGAATTACATGATAATTTTTTTAAGTATATTCATTTATCAATTTGATATCAATTATTCAATATTAACTTGCAAATCATCTTATTTGTCATAATCAAAAATGAGAAATTTGTTGACATATGGTTGATTTTATCCTTGATATTTTGATCATGACAAAAAAAATTAATATTGTTTCTAACAATTAATTCAAATGATGATAGTTCAATGTTAAAATCAATATAATATTATCAAAATGAACAAATTATAAATCAGATTCGAAATGAAGATCAAAGTGAAAGTTAAAAATTCAAGTCAAATAATTCGAGATGAGAACTTAAAAGACAAATATCAAGAAAATGTAAGACCAAGAACATGAGAGATGACATCAAAGAAAGATCAAAACAACAAGTTTAAGAGGAAAACTTCAAAGTAAGATAAAAAACTTGACTTCTTAGTTTAAATATAAATGTACTATTACTTTGATATTTAGCAATGAATGATAAAAACTCAAAAATCGTTTTATGCACGAAAAGATTATTTCATAAAATACTTGAATAAAAAATTATTCTTAAAAAGGGTAAATATTCCAATTTGAAATTAAATTTTTTACAACGTTACTTACTTTGAAAAATAAAGTGAAAACTTCATTCAAAAACCTGCATTTTTCAAAACAACAAATAAAAAAAAAGTCAAAGTTAAAGTGGACGTCCAGTTGACCATGCGGACATTCGATTCGTCCAACGGTCATTTTTTAAACTACTCTAATTTCTGATACACAACGGCTAGTTCAGTTGTCTGGTTCAGGATCCGAAAGTCCGGATGAGTTGTCCGATTGGTAAAAAATTTTGACATTTTGATTGCTATAAATATCACTCACTTTTTATTTATTACAACAACTAGAAGATAGCTTTCTTGTAAAATATATTTGTGAAAAATCTTCCTTGAGCTTATATTTTTAAATTCATTTCATTTATTTTTCCACATCAAAAACTTTGATTGTTGAAACAAACTTCATGAATGATTTCTTTCATCATAGTTTTTCACTTTTCTTTATGTTTAACTTATTTATATCAATCTTAAAAGAGAGATATATTTTTTTAGAAAATTTTCGCACTTACATTGTATAAACATTTCTACTTTTTCATATTGAAAATTTTGATTGATTGAATTAAACTTGTAAAATCATCATATTCATCAAAGTTTCTCATTTCTCTCTTAGTACTTAATTCATTACAATTATTTATTAAAAGAGAGATACATCTTAAGAAGATTTTTGAATCTACATTGCATTTATTTCTTCTTCGTCTGCTTATTGAAACACTTTGATTGATTAAATCTAATTTTTAATTATCATATTCATCAAAGTTTTCATCTAATACTTGAAATTATTATTCATTGAAGTGTTAGCTTTCCTCAGTATTTAATTTGTTTGTATTATTATCAAGAGAGAAATTTCATTGTAAAATTATTTTGATAAAATGTGGGTCGTGTTGAAGTCCCGTAAAGATCAATATTATATACGGATTAGTGCTCCTTATTGTAAGTTACCGTATGGGTACTCCTTGTTTGTAAGTTATTGGAAGTGTTGTAAAGGGTTGGATTGCACCATAAGTCAATTAATATAGTGAAAATGTCATGTTCGTGTCGGAGAGTTTGGTAACAAAGGACGTAGATCATTGCTTTTAACCGAACCTCCAAATTATATCGTTTGCATCTTATTTCTCTTTTACTTATCGCTTTTATATTTGTATTTATTATTTGAATTAATCTATTTAGTCTTTACTTGTTTGAATTTAGATTAATTTTTCGAAAATGTTTTAAAACCAATTCACCCCATCTTTATTAATTATTCTTTAGCTATCAATAATTTCTATAATTATATTTTTTTCTTAATGTTAGTTGAGATAAAATAAATTGTTTTAATTTTTATATAGTATATATTATTTTAATCTTCTTGTATAGAGTGATATCATTTCAATCGTATTTTTATGAATTTTGATTTCTCATTAAAAAAAAGAAGAAATTAAAATTGATCTAAACTATATGCTACAAAATGAACCAAAAAGAACATTGTATATTTAATGCAACTATAATATTACTTTAATTTTCTATTATTAATATAGTATAAATGTCAAGAATAAAAATTAGAGAAAATGTTGTGAAATCTAAAATATGAATTATTTAATGAATTTTCATTGAGCTTGATTAAACTATTCTAAAACATTTATTTATGTCAACTTGTTAAGTATTTTTCATTCATATTTTTAAAAATCACATTAATAATTTTTTAAAATTTTATAACAGCATTGTGATGATTGAGCTATTTCTCAATCACAACTAAACTCAAAAACAACAAAATTAGTAAGGGGCGGTTCTTTTCGTGTTTCAGTTTTTCGTTTTGAATTCATTTTGAGTTTTGTGTTTTGAGTGTCCATTTTGAGATTATTGAAAATATGTTCTTTTTGTCATTTTGAAAAATTATTTTCAAAAATGAAAAATTGGAAAAGTTATTCTCTTCTTCATCGTCTCTCACTCTCTCTTCTTCCCCCTCTCACTCTCTCTTTTTCCCCTCCTATCTATCGTCTCTCTCTCTCTCTCTCTCTCTCTCTCTCTCTCTCTTCTTCCTCGCAAGGTCGTCGGCTCTGAAGAACGACTTCTTCTGCTATTGGGTGTGGTGGCATTGGTCGGATGCGGCATCGTCTCTCTCTTTTTCCCCTTCTCTTTGCTGTTGGTTGGATGCTACGTCGTTGGCTTCTTCTGTTGTTGGGTCGATGGAAGTGGTTTTGGGTCGCGACGATTTTGTGGTTTTAGGTCAGTTGTGTGGTGTTGTGTGTGGTGGTGGCAGTGGTTTTGGGTCGCAACGATTGTGTGGTTTTGGGTTGGTTGTGTGGTGTTTGGTGTGGCGGTGGCAGTGGCAGTGGTAGTGGTTTTGGGTCGGTGGTAGTGGTTTTGCGTCACTACCAACAAAAATCACCTGCTTCTTCTTCTTTTTCAGTTGTGGCGGTGGCGACGGTTTTGGGTCACGATGTCAGCGGCGGTGCTGTGGTGCAGGTGGCGATGGCGGTGGTTTTTGTTGGTGGCATAACTGAAAACAACTAAAACGCATTTTAAAAATTTTGGCTTGATTTTAACTAAAAACACCAAAAATGACATTTTTTACGTTTTCGAATTTCTTTGTAAAATTTAAACTCGTTTTTTGAAACTCGTTTTTAAAGATAGGTAAGTAAACGTATTTTCATTGTTTTAAAAAATCGAAACGAAAAAAGGGAATGAAAACGGGAAAGAGAACTGCCCCTAAGTAATCAATTGAGATTATAATAACAAGCTGAAAACAAGAATTCAGAGAAATTGAAGAAGAGTTAAGGTGGGGAAAGATGACAGAATTTGTAGAGAAAGAATAGTAATGAGAATGACAACTTTTCCTTCCGCTTTCCCCTGGGTTCATTCCCTTTTTTGATGAGGAAAGATGACAGAATTTGATAACAGAAATTGCTGGTGAAAAACTTGACTTGCAGTTAATTCGAAACAGTGCGTTTCCTTCACTTAATTATCGTTTATCTTTTTTCCTACTGCTCCTTTTCTGCCCTCAACCAGTGGTGATAATGTGCCTCTTCTCGTGGGATTCCTTCCCCTTAGAGAATCGTAGTACCCAAGGTTCAAATTGAGAAAACTTTTCTTGGATAAAATTGGCATCGTCCAAAGTAATTTCCTCTACTGTGTAGCCCTCCCATTGTAACAGCGATTGTGCGATAGCCTGGTTTGCTGCTTCACCACTCGTGCCAGCAGTAGTTTCCATGGAAATCTCAACTCCCTTCCTTCTTGATTAGGTTATAGCAAATTGTGTATATGTATTTCTCCTCCAATTTTCTTCTTCAGTAGAGATATATGAAATACAGGGTAAATTTTGGTCTGGGTAGGTAGTTCTAACTGATATGCAACTTCTCCATTCTTCTTGATTATCCGGTAGGGGCAACTATTTGCTGAGCATATGGATGCAATTTCAGGTATACCCAATATCTTATCTGAAATCTCCTTTTGCTCCTCCATTATCTGCATAATGCTTCATGCTCTAGGTTGTGACAAATTCTCCTCAAGGAATTAGTCCATTTTATGCCTTTCTTGCAACAATTCCTCCACGACAACAATGTTAGTTTGTTGGTATGGACCCAAGGCTAGTTGTGGTACTTTAATTCCATATAAGGCCTCAAAAGGAGTCATCTTGATTGCTATATGAAGGTTTGTATTGTACTACCATTCTACCATGCTAACCCATTTAACCCATTGCCTCGGTTGCTTATATACCATAAACTTGAGATATATTTCCGAGCATCGATGGAGCCTCTCTGTCTATCCATCTAATTGAGGGTGGTATGCTGTGCCCAACTGATGTTTGGTGCCCATTAACTTCCCGAATTTTCAGGTATTAAGTAAATGGAATCGTCGGGTCCAATTTTAACTATAGAACCGTTCAGGTTCGATTCGGTTCGATTCGGTTGTGGGGTTCCGTACAATAATTAATTTTTTTTTATATTTACAATAACGCTACATTAATTCAACTAATGAGATGATCAATTTTAGTTTTTACAAAATAACGTAGTTCAATCCCGTGATATCTTTTGTGCATCTCTTTGTTGAATCTCATAGATTTGGCAGTTAAAATAATAGGAGGAAGATAACGAGCTCACAATAATAAAAAAAGGCTTCCAATTCAATTTCTCCAAGCAAAAATGGCACTACGGTAGAATAAGAGATTTATGTAAAATATATGTCAATTTGATTACTTGGACTTGGGCTGGAAATTAGAAATAGAAAAATCATATTTTAGGTTTGAGCTAAATTAATTAGTTAGAAATTTTATTTAGAAAAAAATAAAATAATTTGACTTATTTAAGATAAAAAAAATTAGGGATATTAGATTTTTCGATTCTTGGTTTAGAATCGAAAACAGAACTGAACCCATCGATTTTCGATTCAGATATTCGTTCGAGTATTTAACTTAAAAGAACCGCTCGATTCGATTTGGTTCAGGATTTTTGTCTAACCCTAATTGGTAAATCTGTACGGATAGCAAAAAAACCTGAAATACCCGATACCCGTGGGGCCTCTCCCCGAACGGGGAGGGTAGGAGAATTTTGCCACGGGCGAGGATGGGTAATGAGTGGGCACTCCTTTATATTTTTTTATTTTTTTTTTCTAGAATTCAGTATTTTAAATGAAAATTTTCATTAGTTCTAATAGAAAATGACAAGTAAAATTATTTGTCTCAATCTAATGAATGAGAANAAATTAAAAATTTCATTATTTCTAAAATAAAAAGACAATTAAAATTATTTGTCTCAATCTAAAGAATGATAAAAATAAAAAAAAAAATCAAAATTTAAAAAAAAAAAAAAAAAAAAGGGGGCAAGGGCCCGTCCCTCCTCCTCCCCCCGCCCCTCCCTTAAATGGGTAACAGGGCGGGGACGAGGAATTGCTTGCCAGGACAAGGGGAGAAGAGGTTTTCTCGCCCCGTTCTGTTATCATCCCTATAAATTTGTCAACGACTACTAAAATGGCATTCTTTGTTCCAAAGTTTGGGAATCCTTCCACAAAAGCAATGGTGATGTGACTCCATTAGTATTGAGGATCAGGCAAAGGCTACAGTAATCCAGGTTAAGGTACATGTTCTCCTTACACCTCTGGCATGAGTCACACTGCTAACCTTCTGTTTAATTTCTTTCACGATTCCTGGCCAAAATAAATGTTGTTTGCCCAATGAATGCTTACTTGAACTCCTGAGTGACCTTCTTTCTTTTGATGATTGAATAGTTGTGATTAACATTTTTCTGATATCTCCACTTGTCCCAATATACAATATCTTTTTGTACTTCACCAGCTTATTTAGATATTGAAAGTTAGGTTCTCCAGTAGGATCAATCAATAGTGCCTGAATTACCCTTCCAATCTTTGCACCACATAACTGCTTATCACTTCTTAAATCTATAGTGGTAGTATAATAGAGATAGCATCGCATTCAACTCATGTTTCCTCCCTTCTCGACAATGTATCTGCCACTACATTGTCCACCCATTTCTTATACTGAATATAATAGCTCGACTCCAGAGTGGTAATTCTTTGTTCAAGTAAATAATTGAGTGATTGGTGTTCTATCTTAATGATGAAGTGGTGTCCCTTCATGTAATGTCTCCTGTTGACCCTAAAAAATGTACCGTTGATGTAGCCAAAAAATCCCAATGCCTCTCACATCCACGTAAGCTTTATTCCTACACGCTAGGACAAACCTTGAGTCACACGTGGCCTTCTCCCAAGGAGGTGGAGTTGGTCGCGTACACTTCGACGGTCAAGTCAATTGGAGTGAGCCTCCAATATAAAAAAGGAGTCATCTTTAAGGATAAATGAGTAAAAACGAGACAACAAGAATATAGCTTTTAGAGTCTAAACTTGCATTATGTTTGGATGACTATAACTGTGAGCGTTTATACTTGGGCAAGACAAATGAAGGCCACTGGATGACAGTGCACGTGGCCTCATCCAAGCGACTGACATTTCTTGTCGTAGAAATCAATCAATTATAGCATTACATGCTAATACTATTTTGTATCCATAAGGCCTAGCTTACGGCCTGGGACTTGACCAAATATGTTGTGGCAACGGCGGTGACAGTAAGTTGTCTTGTCAACTACATGATCTATTTAAGATCCTTTTTCATCGCCTCGCCAGGACCAACTTTTCCCATGGGGTCCGTGTATAATGGGGTCAATTCAGCTTTGTTTCTTCATGGGAGGGGTGGGGGGAAAATAGGTCATCCACACTCTAGGGTCAGTCCACCTTCGTCTCGTGTCAGTGCACATAGAGTGGGACCGTCGAACCGTTTGTCATGTTGGAGGGTTGAGGCCATGCTAGAGGCCTCGTCTAGAGAGACGTAACAATAATTCCCTAAGTCCAGGTATAATTATTTATATAATGTATAGACTTTTAAGTTCAGATGAGAAGAAAGGATGTGGTTGCACCAACAGTTGGAGCTTGAAGAATCAGGAGCATCATTTGACAGGGGCTAGATTGAACGAGACAATACCCTTGCTGTAAAGAGCGAGCCGCTTTGATGAAGTTGAAGCATGTGATAAGGCGTAATCTTGCGAGGCGATGCCCTTGTTGCAAAGGGCGAGCCGCTTTGATAAAGCTGAAGCCTATGATAAGGTGTAATCTTGTGAGGCGATACCCTTGTTGTAAAGGGCAAGCCACTTTGATAAAGCTGAATTACATTGGGCAACATGCTCCATGATTTGAAAGAAATGTTATTTCCCTAGGCAACATAGCTGGTTGTTTATGGCAGTGTCCAGAGTTCACATTGTGTACATATTTAATGCGCAATGATGACGGTCTATTACAATTGGCACAAATCACTTGAGTCTAAAGCGCGTGTAGGTTACGGTTTCATCTGAGCCTTTCATTTGAATTTTTGAACAGGCGCCTTTTGGTTTTAACGTGTTGGATGGGACTACAATTGTACGGCTAAGATTGTAGTGAATATTGATCCAATGGTGGGGGTTCGATCTCCCTGCATATATAAAATGCCAAAGCCATACCCTCTATTTCTTCTTTACTTTGCGAAAATTTAAACGCACAAGTGTTGAAAATTCCTTGAGATTCTTGAGCACTTCATCTACCTCATTTTTGGCAACGATTTCCGTTTTCTTCATTTCCTAGTGATGGAAACTTGTGTAAGTATCCAAGACTTTCACATATTTTCCCCTAATCACATAAAATGGCCTTTTCTCCACAAAAAAAAAAGGTATGGCGGGAAGGTCCCTTGGGGTTGTTGATATGGCATTGATATGTGTCGAGGTAGGTCTACCTCCCATAATTCCTACTGATAGGATTAGTTGGCCACGGAGGGCATTTATAGTGTGTGGATGATGTATGAGGGCCCCATAGATTATAGCATTAGGTGGGAGGCCTCTTTGTGGGCAAGTGACATTCAAGAAAGCGAGCTAGAAACCTTCAGTGAGAGATATAGGATTCTTGATTCTGTAGAAATGTTTGTCCTAACCCCTGAGGAGAGGGCTTGTTTTCCCCAAGTAGGGGTGTGTGGCAGTGAGTGAGGCGATTTTGAGTGGGGAGATGAAGCTACCTCTTCACCCTTTATTTAGGTACATCCTTAGGTACTATAATTTGGCTCCTACGTAACTAGTGCCAAATGCATGGAGCCAACTAGTAGGGGCCTTTCTTCTTTGGAAGGAGGTCAAGCTTGGCGAGGATATGCCTCCCCATGTTTTCCAAACCCTTTTTCAACCCCGAGCCTCTAGTGGGAAGAGTGATTGCAAGGGATGGTATTGTATAAGCCCATGGGTCCTCATTCTCCTTTCATCTGAGGAACTCTGACTTCCATTAAGAACTGTCAAATAGTGGAAGGAGACGCGGTCTCGGAGATAACCGTGCCGAACCAATACCATGAGTCTAGCCTTGGCTTAGATTATTTTGTTTTGTGCTTCTTCGCTTCTAATTGTACGTCTTCTGCAGTTGACCGATTTGAGCTCAAGCCTTCTGAATGGGTGATTATCAAGGCAATCTACGAGTACCCTCAGAGAAGAGGTTTTTAAAGAAGGTGCTTGGAAAGAGAAACCTCTTCGTCACACATCACCTGATGGCTACCAAAGGTAGAAACAACCTCTAGCTATTTATTTTAGTGATTTTACTGAGTTTTTAGGATAGCTATTAATAGGTTAGCCTTTTGTTTGTAGGTTAGCACAATAAGTAGAAATATGTTAAGCTTGACATGTTCTTCATAAGGCGCCTGGGGAAGGCGAAAAATAAGAAACCTTTGAGCTCCACTTCTTCAACCTACAAGAACCAGCGTGACGAGCTAGCCCGCCTTTCGAAGATGAATGTACCGCCTCCTCTAGAAAAGAAAGGAGAAAAGGAGAAGGAGGTCGAGACTTTGATGCAGAGGCCTTAAAAAAGTAGGTTGGTTTTGAGAAGAGCAACGAACCCCCTCATCCACCGAAACGACAGACGCTCTTAGGGGCTGCCAATAAAGAAAATGAGGAGTTGAATGCCTTGGAGGCTTTCAATAAAGAAAATGATAAATCGAAAGCTCACGTCGATGAGCTAACTACTGACGCTGCCAACTTGAAGCAGCAGCTAAATGGGGTAGGGGAAGCAGCAGTGAATAAATATATTACCCACTTCCATGAAACGGTTGAGTATGACAGCCTTGGTTTGTATTAGAAGAAGGTCGCATACAATAAGGTCTTAAGGAGACTTGTTGAGCTGCATCCCCAACTGAAACTATCTTCTTTAAGAGAAAAATTTCTGCCAGCTGAGCCATCCACCCCTACTAATAAAGTAGAGGATTCAATTGAGGAGGTGGATCCCAGGAGGAGCCTTAGCGAGATGATGCTGCCGTTTAGACTAGGCTTTTTATTTGTATTATTCTTGTAGCAATTCTCCTATTTTGTAATAATTTTGGCTACGTATGGAAATTTCTTCTTTCATTTTCATGTTTGTTTTCAATGTGACTTGAACAAATGATATGGGTGGGTTCATTGTGAATGACAAAACATGAAATCATACAAACTTGCTGAAAACGTATAGGCTCATCATAATTAACAAAGCAAGAACTTATCATACATGAAATCCGCTAAAGACATATTTAATTGGATTAATAACATATGGGCTCGCCATAGTTAACCTCGTCATACTTAATTGAATTAATAACGTATGGACTCGCCATAGTTAACCTCGAATAATAATGTATGAACCCGTCATACTTAATTGAATTAATAACACATGGGCTAGCCATAGTTAACCTCGAGTAATAATTTATGAGCTCGTCATACTTAATTGAATTAATAACACACGGGCTCATCATATTTAATCTCGTATAATAATGTATGAGTTCGTCATACTTAGTTAAATTAATAACACATGGGCTCGCCACAGTCAACTTTGAATAATGTATGAGCCGTCATACTTAATTGAATTAATAACATATGGGCCCGCCATAGTTAACCTTGAATAATAATGTATGAGATCGTCATACTTAATTGAATTAATAACACATGGGCCAGCCACAATTAACCTTGAATAATAATGTATGAGATCATCATACTTAATTGAATTAATAACACATGGGCCTGCCATAGTTAACCTTGAATAATAATGTATGAGCTCATCATACTTAATTTAATTAATAACACATGGGCTCGCAATAGTTAACCTCGTATAATAATGTATGAGTTCATCATACTTAGTTGAATTAATAACATATGGACTCGCCACAGTTAACTTTGAATAACGTATGAGCTCGTAATACTTAATTGAATTAATAATTTATGGGCTCTCCATAGTTAACATATGCCATAGAGAATGGCGTTTCTCTAGTCGCAGTTCGACTGGTAGTGTAAATTGCCCATAACACGTGGGGGAGCTCGTCCACCCACGCCCTATTTGACTCGTCAGGCTTTTTTTTCAAGAGGTGCTTGATGGCTTTGTTAATTGCGTCAACCTGACGAATTATCGCCCACTGTTTGTTACGAGTGAGTGGAGAATCCCGAACCGACAAATGATGTTTTTCCATATGAACTTGGAAGTGTTTGCTTCAATTATCTTTTCTAATGGTTCCGCCTCGACCCACATAGCGAAGTAATAATGATGAAAATTGCGTAGCTTGCACTTCATTTTCCTTTTGGCAGGGGGACTGTTAGATCGACCCCCAATTTAGCGAACACCCAGTAACGGATACCACAGTCAGCTCATGTGATGGCTGCCTTTGAATGGAGGAGAAACGCTGACACTTGTCGCATCTTCTCACAAACTGCACCGTATTTTTTTTCAAAGTTGACCAGTAGTATCCTTGCCTTAGCACTTTCTGAGTCAATGTTGGTCCCCCTATGTGGTTGCCACAAATTCCTTCATAAATCTCTCGTAGGACATAATTGGCCTCTTCTCCTCCAGTGCGTCGTAGGAGTGGGGATGAGAAGCCTTTCTTATAAAGTACCTCATCTTGAAGCACGTAGTGGGCGACTCTACGCTTGAGTTTGTGGGCTTCATCTTTATCCTCTGGTAATATCTGATCTTTGAGGTAGGCAATAATTGGTTGTATCCACTGTGGGGTTCCTTTAATCCACATCACTCCATCCTTTTTGAATGTAGAGGGTTTTGGTAGGTATTCCACAGGCACAATTTTAAGCAGTTCTGAATATTTGCTACTGGCTAGTTTTGACAAAGCATCAGCGTGTAGGTTCTTAGCTCTGAGTATCTGGGTCAGCTCAAATTTTTCAAAATAGGGTAGCAGGTCCATTACTTTTTTCAGGTATGTTACCATGCCTTTATCCTTGGCTGCGAAGCTGCCATTGACTTGGCTTACCACCATTTGTGAGTCGTTGCAAATGACTGGCTCTTGACCTACATTTCTTTTGACAATCTGAGGCCTGCTAGCAGTGCCTAGTATTCAAATGCATTGTTGGAGGTCTTGAAATCGAGCCTCATTATAAAATTAATCTTGTGGCCCTATGGGCTTTCCAACACCACCCCAACCCCGGAGTCCGCTTCTCTAGAAGACCCGTCAACAAATAGTTTCCATACTGTGGAAGAGGGGGGTCTGCTTGTTCTATCGCCACATTGATGTAGGACAAACCGTTAGTCACATGTAGCCTTCTCCTAGGGGTAAAGTTAGTCGCATGCACTCCGACTGTCAAGTCAGTTGGAGAAATAGTAGTACGAGTATGGGAGAGTTTTAAACGTGAGCCTCCAATATAAAAAAAGGGTCAGCTTTGGGGAAAACGAGTAAAAGATGGGACAACAAGATTATAGCTTTTATAGTCAAAACTTGTATTACTTTTGGATGACTCTAAGCGTGAGCTTTATACTTGAGCAAGATAAATGAAGGCCATTGGATGACAATGCACATTGCCTCATCCAAGCGACTGACATTTCTTGTCGTAGACATCAATCAATTATAGTCTTAAATATTATACTATTTTTGTATCCATAAAGCATAGCTTACGGCCTAGGACTTGACCAAATAGGTTGGGGCGACCACGGTGACAGTGAGTTATCTTGCCAACTACAGGATCTGTTTAAGATTCCTCTTCATCACCTCGCCCGGACTGGCTCTTCCCATGGGGTTCGCGCATAATGGGGTCATTTCAGCTTTGTTTCGTCGAGGGAAGAGAATGGGTCGTCCCCACTCATGGTTCAATCCAACTTCGTCTCATGTCAATGCACAGGGAGTGGGACCATCGAACTGTTTGCCACGTTGGAGGGTTGAGGCCACGCTGAAGCCCTTGTGTAGAGAGGCGTAACATCTCCATTTAACAACAGCAGTTACCAAGGCCACAAGTTCCTTTTCATATATAGACATGCCCAAACTTCTATTGCCAATTGGCGTTCCTTAGATAAGAAATTAGTCTTCTATTTTGGAGTGGTACTCATTGCTGTCTTGAGTTCTAAAATGCCATTTTAGCTGCTTCACTTCAAAAAAAAAATTCTCATTCTTCAATAATTCTGTTAATGGCTTGCTATGATCCCATATTCCCTTACAAACTATCTTTTATATCCAGTCAGTCCTAGAAATCCTCGAAGTTACATTACATTATTAGGTCTTGGCCATTGCATCATAACCTTTACCTTCTTTGGGTTGATGCTAATCTCTCTGCATTGATGATATACCCAAAATACTCTATCTTTGGCTGAACAAAGGAACATTTACTTCACTTAGCATATAGTTGATGCCCTTTAAAAGTTTCAAAACTATCTCAAGTGCTTGCAATGGGAATCTAAATCAGGGTTATAGACTAAGATTTCATCAAAGAATAATAGTAGAAGTTTTCTTAAATGATCCTTAAATACTTCATTCATACAACACTGAAATGTAATTCATCAATTAATGGCATAGGGTACTTATTTATTATGGTGAAGATGTTTACCTGTCTATAATCCACATAAAATCTCCAAGTGTAGTCATTCTTCTTAACTATGGTAGTCATTAAGCTTGGGAGGTGGTAGCCCTTTAGGCTCATCAAATACTTTCGAATATCGTTCAATCAAAGCCAAAAGCACACTAGGTATAGGTTTTGTCTCTTCTTCCACTATGAAATTCAACTGAGCTATAAAACTTAAGGCTGCTTTTGAAACAGCCTGTCTGACCTCGCTACTAGCTATCATCTTGAAGTTTCTTTTGAAAGATCACTCTTAAACTCTATCTCTTCTCCCTCAAAATTAAATTTGACGCTGCCCTTGTTGAAATCAAGACAGAATTGAATTAGCTAAGCCAATCCACTCCATACACCATATCACTACCTCCATGGGCGGATGCAGACTTTTTATATTGGGGGGGGGGCACAATCAAACTTTCAAAAAGTAAAGAAAAAGTTAAAAGTAAGAGACATTTTATTACAATTGTTCTCTACGTGTTCTCATATTTTGATAACGTTCCATAATTACATCATTTTCAATCTTGTCAAATACATCTTTTTCAATAAATGCAATCAAACTATCATTCAACCATTGATCTCCAATACGATTGCGTAGACGATTTTTGACAAAAGTCATCGCAGAAAATGATCTCTCGACTGTAGCAGTAGCCACGGGAAGAACTAAGGTTAATATCACAAGCTTGTAGACTAATGGATACACTTCATGTTTATTTTTCGCAACCAACTTCCGTGCAAGATCACTAATGCCTTGTAATCCTTCAAAATCTTTAGATGTGCGCATGTCAAGAACATATGTATCTAATTGATCATCAAGTTCTGAGATATCTGTTGCGTCAAAATCTGTTGGATAATACTGACATAGTCGAATCACTTTATTCTTGTCAAAAGCATCAAATGAGTTATTTGGAGACAAACACGCAACACAAAGGAGCAAGTCACTATTTACCTCAGAAAAACGATCATTCAGCTCCTGAAGTTGCATATCAATGATAGCATAAAACATTTCCACACGATAATGATGCAAATTTGTCACTGTCTCACGCCGTGAACGACCTAGAGTTATGAACATATCATCCATATTGGGAACATCGATCTCGTTATCTTCACAAAACAAGCAAACAATTTTAAAAAAAGAGTCCTATCCATCATCCCTCATCGTTTGGAGCCGTACTTTACATAATTGCACCAATCTCATGGCATTGACAATATCTTGATCTTTTCGTTGTAATGCTTTCGACAATTCATTTGAAATCCCCAAAATCTTTTTCATGAGATGTAGATTAAATGCAAATTCAAATTTTAACATCAACCCAAGTGAAATACAAGCATCACCTCTTGTTTCGGTACTTGTAGTGTCAGTCGCAATCATCTCAACAACGTCGACTATGCTTGAAAACATGACAATCAAGTTAATTAAACAACCATAGTGAGAGCCCCAACGTGTATCCCCAGGACGTTGAAGAGTAGTTTCTTGATTGAGACCTCGTCCACTTGATAATTCACCAACGCTAGGTGATTCAAATACTTTCAACCTTTGCTTCTCTCGAATAAGATCACTCCGTTTAGCCGATCCACCAACAACATTCACCAATTTGTGCACTGTAGTGAAAAAAGTTTCAATCTTCGGATGTTTCTGTGCCACAGCTACAAGAGCTAATTGAAGTTGATGAGCAAAGCAATGAATATAGTATGCACTTGGGGTTTTCTTTCAAAATAAGTGATTTGAGGCCATTATACTCACCCGCATGTTACTAGCTCCATCATATCCCTGACCTCGCAAATTAGAGATACTTAAGCTATGCGTTGAGAAGAATTGATCAATTGTAACCTTAAGTGAGATAGCTGTGGTACTCGAAACATGCTGTATACCAACAAAATGTTCAAATACATGCCCATTCTTCACGTAACGAATGACAATCGACATTTGCTCCTTAACTGAAATGTCTCGAGATTCATCAACTAAAATTGTAAAGAAAATATCACGAACATCCTTCATAATCACATTTAGACATTCAGAAGCAATAGCACTCACAATATCTTTTTGCACTCGTGGTGATGTTAACTTGAAATTCTCAGGAGCATTCGTCATAGCAACGACCTTAATCTCAGCATTATGATCACACAAACAATACAGTAGTTCAAGAAAGTTTCCTTGATTGTTTGAATCTTTAGATTCATCATGTCCACGAAATGCCATACCTTGTCGTAAAAGAAATCAAACACAATCAATTGATGTACTCAATCGAATTCTATAATCTATTTGAGCTTGATGTGATTGCTTAACGAGACAGGATCAAATACTTTGCTCTTGATTCTTGAACGATTCATATTTGACTCGAGCCTGATTGTGTGCACTACTTGAAACCACAATATGTTTTCTAAGAACTTCTTTCTTTTTCCAATTTGAGAATCCATCGTTAATAAAGGAACTATTACTCGAACTGAAAAGGTAGCAATAAAAACAAAAAACTGCATCTTTCGCTACACTATATTCCAACCAGGTAGGATGCTCATCATACCACAAAACACAAAATCGCCTATCTTTGTTACCCATTCTTGTGGGTGGAAACACACGATTGCGAGGCTGACAAGGACCCCTTTGCACATACGCTCTTCGAATCACGTCTTGATCTTTAACATCATAATTCTGTATTGGAACTCTCAATCCAGGATTGGCGATAAGATTTGCAACATCAACATCCCCAACTCCTCCAACATCCCCAACATCAACATCAACATCAACACCAACATCAACATCATTTATATCACCTTTGTCTCGAACATTCCTTTCGTCGATATTTTCCTCATCACAAGAAAGCATAGACTTACATTTAAAGTATTTGTCCATAACTGATACAAAAAAAAAAAAAAAAAAACAAAAAATTAATCACATTAGGAGTTCCTAAATCAAATTTGGCAATTGTCTCAATAAATGAAGTCTCATCAAAATCCCTAATTTCCTAAAAACCCTTCATTAGAAAACCATAAGTATCAATTTCCAAAAAACCCTAAATCTCTAAATCACTGTCAATTTCCCAAAAAAACTAAAGCCCTAAATCAGAAAATCTAGGAATGAAACTCAATAATAAACACAATAAATCTACCTAAAAAACACAATTAATTTACCTCAATAAGAAACACATTTAATTACACAAATACGTTAGACACAATAACACAATAACACAACAATTAAGTCAATTAAGTAATTAACCGACTCCGACAGGGCTGAGACTGAGAGGCGAGAGATGAGAGACTGAGATGAGTCACTGGCGGAACTTACCTCCAGGAGAGTCGGTCGAAGACTGCTATGCTTGCCGGGAGACCGTGAGAGCTCAGAGAGGACAGAGGCCGTGATTGCTCAGGTCGGAGCCGCGGAGCTTGGAGCCAAGGTGAGGCCGTGATTGCTGACTTGCTGTGGGACTGGAGTAGACTAGAGAGGACGAGCGGAGAGAGCGACTGCACTGGCGGAGCTGGGCAGGCTGGCGCCGTGGCCGACGGACTTGAGCAATCGAGTCAGGAGAGTGAGAGACCGAGAGAGTTTGGGGTTTGGGGGTTGCGATGAATAGGGAAATGAATTTTTACAATTTCATTTTTTATGTTATAAAAAAAAAAAAAAATTCAAATCTGGTGGGGGGGGCACGTGCCCCCCCAGGCCACCCCCCAGGTCCGCCAGTGAACACTATAACAAAATAGTCTTTTGCAACGTTCAAAAAACGTTGCCGAAAATCTTTTGCAACGTTTTTAAATATGTTGCAAATCTCGATATTGTCATAGAGTAGATGGATACGACAACATTTTTTTAGTGTTGTCATGATTTTTTTGCAACATTTTTTGAGTGTTGCCATAACATTTTTGCAACCTTTTTTTAGTGTTGTTAACAACTTTTTCGTAACATTTTTCAAACGTTGCTTATAATCTTTTGCAACGTTTTTTACCTGTTGTTTATGCTTGTATTTTTTTATTTTTTGCAACATTTTTTTACCGTTGACATATGTCATTTTACAAATTTTTTTATTTTGCCTTTTTCTTATTTGACAGTAATTTGCACAAATCATATAGAAAATAAGATTGAAAATGACAATATCAAACATCTCCAATAATCATTACTAATTGTACTCCAAAATACAACGATATTCATACAAAATTCAAATCCAAAATTTCGAATCATCTAAAAATTCAATACATTTCCAAAAAAAAGGACCAGTTTGTAGATAACAGGAGACCAGTAACCTTTACTATAGGTACCTGGGAAGAATGTCTTGCTCATTGCAGATCGTTTTGAAGATGATGTTGGTTGTCCTGTTGAAGCCATGGCACTTGACAACGCAATACTAAACTTCTTCTATCAAATAATTGTCAATTAAAGGATTACCCATGATATTCTGACCTTCAATTTCAATGTTTTTGGTGGAATTTGGATCAATAACATGAGCAGGAGCAACAATTGGTCCATGGAAGTCCCCATCGCATATACACAATTGATTCACATCCAATCCAGAATTTGAGATGTTAATTGGCTCAATTACTTGTTGATCCATGGATTTTCCATCAATTGAAGTATTATCAGTCCAATTAAACATTCGGAGGAATATAGAATCATCAAAATCTTTGGTACCAAATTTTTCACACACAGCTTGAACTGCAGCCATAAAATCATCCTGTTCGAGCTAAATTGGGTCGGATCCATTACTGGGCAAGGTGTACCTGAGGTGGATGAAGTCAACCCATGTGGTCCGTGACCATGGGTGAACCTGACGGAGGCAGAATTTGAATTCTTTGGACCGGGCAAAAAGGGTATCGCGACTGGAGCGATTTCAGGTATAAAATCAGATTGATAACTTGATTTTTGGGCTAAATTGAGACCATAGTTGGAGTCAGCAGGACATGGGCAGTCGATCGATGATGGTTTGCGATCAAGGTGTTGGCCAGAGGAGACGATTCCTACAGTTTTCACAATTTCAGGTTGCTGGATTTCTAGGTTGATTACAGTCATATTACTTGATAATTGTAGGAGATGTTGGGTGAAAATTGTAGAATAAGTTGAGGGCAATCCATTGAGACCAATGTCCGGCGGTTTTGGTGGTCGTACGGTGGCGGAAAATGGATTCATAGGCGGCACTAACGAGTAGGTTAAAATAGAAGTTGAAGCAAAATATAGAAAGAAATAACTTACTATTGAATCACCGTGCCGGGAGAGGAATGAATGGAGGGAAGCGTGAATTAGTTTAGGGTTATTTTTGGTTCCGGTGTATAATTTAATTTGGAAAAAAGGTACCAAACTTTTCGCAACGTCTAGATAACGTCGCCAAAAGTGAATTTTTTCGCAACAATTAAAAAATATTGCAAAAAGTAATCTTTTCACAACTGTCAATAAACATTGCAAATGGCTTTATATTGAGAGTTTCAACAACAGGTCCTGAATATTACTATAGAACCGGATTTCAACAACATTGAAAAAACTTATACTTTTCGCTACATTTATAAAACGCTGCAAACTGCGACTTTAGCAACATTTATTTAAAAAATGTTGCGAAAGCTCAATTATGTTAACCAATAGTAACATTCACTTGTTAAAATGTTGCGATAGACCCCTTTAGCAATATTTAATCAACGAATGTTGCCTTTAAATACCATTTTTGGTGTAGTGAAACTTACAATCAAATTCAACATTCAAACAGAGCAAATAATTTATAAATTTCTAACATAAGTAATAGTTACCTCACATGGTAACCTCACACGATGATGTGTTAATGTTGAAGTTTAAATTGTGATAAGCCAATATATCAGAGCGAACCAATCTGAGTTCGTAAATTACGAGAGATGCGAATTTATCACTTTAGAGTTACCATTATTCGCCCTAAAGTCTCCATCAGTCGCAGAAATCAATCAACCATTATTGAATCCCAAATATACAAAGAACAAATATGTCTAGATTCCACTGTAGAACCTGAAACAGAAAACTAACACCACCAAAATATCAAAAATGATCTTAGAAACAAATTGTCTGAAAACACCGTTGCTGAAAACCTCTGCACGCGCCCTCATGCGTCGTAAGAGTCCTCTATGCGTAGTCCTACACGCCGATCACCTTGGTGCGCCTCTACCTATACGTCACGCTAGAGGTCTCCGTTTCACCAAACTCCTTCTGGTTTGGCCAGAAATCAAGAACATAGCCTTGATTTTGGGCAGTTTTCTAGGTTGTTTTGCGATTTGTTTTCTGCTTCGTTTCAGTCGGTATTCTGGACGATTTTTGGCCAGTTTTTCGAGCCAAATCTATCACCTTGAAGCTTTGATACCATTATCACGGAAGCTCACTCCAAAGATCTCCAAAACGATGATTGTCGAGCTCAGTTTCACGTTACCTTTCTCTACCAAACAACCAATCCAAACGGCTCCAACCTACAACCAATATATTCACATTAGCTGCTTCTCAATCTCACCCACAAATGATAAGATAACAATGATGATTTGTAGCCATAAAGGCACGAGAAAAAATAATGAAGAAACACGAGATGGAAACCAATATAAAAGAAGAAGTCGCTGAATTTTTCTTCACTATTGTAGCCATGCTTTTCCTTCTCCAAAAGGTCACGTTTTTTCTCACTTTTTCATACACAAATCACAGACTAACAGCTATGGTAAAAGGCAGCATATATAGACTAGGTTAGTTTTTTGTTGGACTAATGAGTTAAATGTGTCAAGATTCAAAGTCATTCAAGAGATAATATATATAGGCTGTGAGCAACATTAATTCTTTAAATTACTTCCAACAGCCAATGTTGTTTTCGGATCGAGTTTTTGGACTTGGTTATTGGTAACAATTTAATCCAACGTTTACATCATAGTCCAGGATTCATTGGGTATCAAAATTCAACAGATTGATACCTCCATAATCTCCTTTCCCTCATTCTCTTCACTTAATTCTCCATCTTCTTCTTCTAGATTTTCCCGTTTTGGCTCCCTTTCTTCATCAACCAACCCCGTCTAGTTTCTGCCATTAACAACTCACGTTTCTGCTCTGATACTAGATTGATGATTGAGCTATTTCTCAATAAAAATTGAAGTCAAAACACAACAAATTGAGTAATTAATTAACTGAGATTATAGCAAAAAGTTGAAATTCTCATTAATAACATAAAAAAAATACATAAATTAAGAGAAACTGAAGAAAAGTTTAAGGTGTGAAAGGACAGAATTTGTAGAGAACGAATAGTAATGAGAATGACAAAATTTCCTCCCTCTTTCGCCCGTGTTCAGTCCCCTTTTTAACGAGGAAAGATTACAGAAATTGCATGTGGAAAACATGACATGCAGTTAATTTGAAACGGTGTTCTTTCCTTCACTTAATTGTCATTTATCTTCTTCCTTCTGCTCCTTTTCTGGTAATAATGGGCATCTTCTTGTAACAAATATGTATATGGTATTTTTAACTGAAGTAAACTCATCTATACGAAAATTATATCTTAATAAATAATATGAAGAAAACATATAATTAGAATAATATAATAATAAAATGAAATTTTCAAAATAGTACGAAAGGGTAAAGTGAGAAATATATATTTATCCTTTGATCTCAAGGGAAATACTAAAACTGAACCTTAGAGTGGTTTCTGAAATCTTTAAATCTGCAATTGTCATAAACATTAGGGGAGGTTTATGTAATTTACTCAAAACTAAAAGTACGACATTCTGTTAGGGTCGTTTGATTGCAAGAATGAAATTTGATAGAAGAAAATGAATTTCAGAGAATTGAATTGCCTAAAACTTGTTTTACTGGGAATTGTTCATTAATTATGTTTAATTGGTATAATTTTCCACTTGAAAAATATTGAAATTTTGGATAATTTGGTGTTCGTTTGACTTTATTTTTTATGAAAATTGTCCATTAAAGGGATATAATTTATTACAACTGGGGATGAAATTTATTTCCATTGTCCAAAAAAAAAGTATATAAAAAAAATTGCTTAAAAAAGCTTTTCCCAACAAACTCATGGGAAAAACTTTTCCTCAAAAACCAAGAAAATGTGGAAAATCAGTTTTATGGAAAATTTATTCAATCAAACATGCAAAAGGTGGAAATGAAATTTAATTTCTATCTTCCTTGGAATTGGTTGCCAAATCAAACAGTGCCTTAATATCAAAATGAGTGGGCTACTCAGACTTCCTAAAATGTCATCTTTTTAAATTGATTTATTAAAGTCTTTTATATAATGATTATTTAAGATGAACATAATTGATCTCTTATAGTTCACAAATTCATTACTAATCCAATGTTATAAAAAAGCATAAAAATATGGCTAGTGGCAAGGTTAAGGTCAAGCTTATAACGAATTTAAATGAGCTTAGAGGTAAAAAAAAATATATGAAAAAGAAAGCGTAAAGCTTGACAAGTAAGCAAAACCAAGCTTCACGCCTATTTGCACTTTTTAGAATACCATTTGTATATAGCCTCTGCCTTAGAAGGATTTTTACAAGATTTTTAGTGATTTTTTGACCACTGACAATTCAAAAATGGGTCCCATTGTAGCCGTCTTTTTTATTGCATTTTCAATAAATTATAACCTAATCAGCCATGGGGCCATGTGCATTGTCAACTGTCATAAATTCACTATAAAATTTTGGTGTGAATACAGATGTATAGTGTGTTATTTACATTTGCACAATTTTTGAGATGTAAAGAGTGGCTTTTAAGGAGTAGTTTTTAAGAGAAGCAATCTACAAATTCATTTTACTCACGTCATTAATCACAAGACAATTCCCATGAATAGTATTTGTTCAACTTGGAAAAATTA
This sequence comes from Fraxinus quadrangulata, assembly GCA_903798255.1. NCBI lineage: Eukaryota > Viridiplantae > Streptophyta > Magnoliopsida > Lamiales > Oleaceae > Fraxinus > Fraxinus quadrangulata. The sequence goes on from CAIGRB010098900.1 coordinate 62,495, forward strand.
CTATTTCTCCTAATCTACCTCTATGAATTTCATTTCTTCTATCTATTTGGATTTTGGAAGTTCAAATCGTAATACCCGAACTTATCATTTGAAGGTAATTAGGTTCCAACTGTTGTAAACATAGTTATATTGTTAAGTTCTCTCTAAACTCGAATTTGAAAGTTCAAGAATTGTCAACCTCAACAATTCAGAATTGAGTAGGTAAACACTTTAATTGGTGAACTCTAATTGTCCACGCGTCGATTTTAGCATTTCAGATATGTCTCGTAGACTTGTTACAATGGTTTTGTTAGATAAGTTTAATTGTTGATCCTTAAAATGTTGGAATGTTTGTCAACATGAATTGTTCAACTAGTTTTCTATGTTGACCTATTATTTTTGTTATTTCAAATATGGTAGACGCTTTGAGATGGCGGATACTTTAGCAGCATAGATAATGATTCGAAGTGGCGTGTGAACATAACAACTTCAATTATATTTCTAAATTTTATAATTTTTTAAGAACCCATTTGTAGATTGACGTTTAGGCTCAATCCTCAATATCCATGACAAAGTGTTCAACATTTAATATTCAAAGTACCTTCCATGACTATTCCACCTGCCGATGTACTCAATGATGAAGACTTGGAAGTATTCTCATTCACAAGAAAACTGCACTTTGTGTCATTGCATACCAACACATCAACAGTCCAAGGATGAATTTTCGGAAATGGGAACGTGTGTTGTGGTGCCATCTTTTGTTTTTAATGGTCGATCGAACAATTTATGAGAACGGCAACCTGAAGGAACACACAAGATTCTAAACAAAGATGACAATGAACTGATGATGGTCACTACAAATTGGCAAAATGATAAATATATTCCAACAACAGTTTTTAATAACTAGACTATATTTTAATTATATGGGAGGTTCGTAATCTTTATACATTATCACATTTATATCTCAAATTTTTTTCATTACATTCTTAATCTCAAATTAACATAAATTGCTTCTGATTATAGTTTTTATCCAATTTTATTTTTATATAAGATAAGAGTAGAAATACTCATTTGTACATTGTATTTTTTAATAAGCAAAAATAATAGTAACGCAAAAATTTGATTAAATATTTTACTTTTTTTTAAAGCACGTTAACAATATTTTTGAATGAAAATCATGATTAAGAACAATATTTTTTTTATTAATAAAATGTTAAAAATAAGAATGTGATGAAGAAAAAATTAAGAATATGAGTGTGATAATGAATAAGTTAATGATCTTCAATATAATTAAAATGTGGTGTATTTATATATAAAAAATATATATAGTGTGAATATAACCACCCTAAGCAAAGTCGTTTGATAGTTTAAAATTTGTAAGTCAAGGATATCTACATGCTTTTGTACGTTTTTAAATAGACTAGTAGTAAGCACGCGCATTGCACGTGTTATGTATTCAACGAATGATATTTGTAATATTTTTGAAGTAATAATATTTTTTGTAAGTAGTTGAGAAAATTGATTTACCTATCGTTGATGAGTATAATAATTTCACGTTTTTTAGCCACGTAACGTTCTTCATTTTTTATAACAAATATGGGCTTCACACTAATTACCGCACGTACAATGTCTGAGAAAAATGAATTAGTTGGTTTAAAATTTAAATGTAGAATGCACAATAATCGTAAATAAGGACATGGTACTTAGCAATTTCCCTTTGTGTACAAAGTCTGAAATTTTTTAAAATTCCACATAACATAAAGTTGATATGTTATAAGGAATGAAGTCTTCAATTTCCTCCATCTTAGTCTTCATCGTGAGAGTGAGTTCAATTTTATCATTCACATTTGAGTATTAGGGGTTGATTGCTCTTATTTTTCCATTTCGAAGTCGGTATGTTTTTTCTTTCTCAAGCATAGGAAAGAATTTTACGATTGTATCTTTAAACAACGTAACTTGAATTTTACTATCCTGAAAATATTATTTAAAAAAAAAAAACTAATAGTCAAAGTGAAAATTCTATAAGAAACATTGTTCTAATATAATACAACACCTTCTCATCACACAAAATTAGTTTTAAAAATTCAACGGGGCCATTTTTGTTGCTGTAGATCTCAATGGAACCTTTTCGAAGTATGGATACTTTTATTTTATAATCCACTCTTCTTCAAAGGTAGCTAGTTGTTTTGAATATGATCGCAACTTTTGTTTTGTGACATCAATCCTACAAACATGAAAACAAATTTAAGATATGACAACAGAAATATATATTAACAATTAAAAAAAGGGAAAAAAGTTAATATTTTTCAAATTAAATTGATGACCTGACTTATTTTGTTGATCTATTGATGAATTAAACCTCATTTCTGTTAGTGATTTCGACGATGATATATTCATTTGTGATGTTGCCACCATTTAAATTTTAAAAGTTAGTGATACAATTAAATCCATGATATTAGAAATCAATTTGATTAGGATCGATCTTAAGTGCCGGAATTAAATTTTGATTCATAAGTTTGCACAAAGATTTGTAATTCACATATCCTAATCGACTATGCCACAAACAAAATATATATGTCAACATCGATTGAGTGTGATATTTTATTAGGACAAAATATTCTACTAAAATATGCTCCATTAACACAATATATCGACAGATATATGTTTACAACTTCTTGTGCACATAAAATATTTACACCAAAAATAACCAAAGCTATTAGCATAACATATAAAGAAATCAATCATCAGAACTCCTCAACCCACCATGGTGGATGTTGGAGTACAGAAAAATTTAAACCAGTTACAGTTTTAAAAAATGACAACAGAAAATAAGTTAGAAAAATTGAAAACAGAAATTTCTGAAACATACTCAGATAATCCATTAGAAAAATGGAACACAGACAAAGTAAAAGCAAAGATAGAATTGATTAATCCAAATACTATAGTAAGGGTCAAACCAATGAAATATGGTGTAGAAGACTATAAAGAATTAAAAGACCAAATAAAATAACTATTAGAAGCCAAACTAATTAGGCCTAGTAAAAGCCCACACAGCATCCCAGCTTTTATGGTTATAAAGCATAGTGAGATAAAAAGAGGAAAAACTAGAATGGTGATAAACTGTAAGAAATTAAATGAAGTTAATAAGTTTGATGTATATTACTTGCCTAATAAGGATACATTTATTAAACAAGTACAAAACAAAAAGATATTTTTAAAATTCGATTGTAAGTCAAGTTTTTAGCAAATCGTACTTACAGAAGAAAGCAAACCACTATTTGCATTTAGTACCCCCAATCCTTTAGGACAATATGAGTGAAATGTAATGTCATTTGGGTTGAAAAATGCACCGTAGATATTTCAAAGAAGAATGGATGAGGTAATTAAACCAATCACTCATTTCTGTATTTCTTATGTAGATGATTTGCTTATTCATTCAAATAATATAGATTAACATATAGAACATCTTGAGAAATTTTGCAATGTTATAAAAAACATGGTATTACACTTTCTCAAAAGAAAACTGAGATAGCTAAAATAGAAATAGAATTTTTGGAATTATTTATAAAAGAAAGAGAATTGCAATATCATATTGATAAAAAATTTCAAGAATTTTCTGAAAAAATCAAAGATAAAAAACAGTTACAAAGCTTTGTCGGCATATTAAATTATGCTGAAAGATTCATTGAAAATTGTGCCAATCTAAATTATTTTCTTCCAAAATTAAAGAAAAATGTAATATGGTTTTGGAAAAAACAAGATTGTGAAAACATAAGGTAAGTAAAAGAGGAATTGAAAATCTTACCTAAACTTATGATTCCACAAGAAAAAGATTTCTTTATTCTTGAAATTGATGTTTCAGATAATTATTGGGGTACAGTACTAAATGTTAAAAAGAATCATAAAGAATATAAATGTGAAAAAAATTGTTCTTGTACTGAAATACTTGCAGGTTACACATCAGGAACATTCAAAAAAGTTGAAACAAGATATGAGACGAACAGGAAAGAACTCATTACTGTAAAGCGAGGAGTACAAAAATATGAAGATTATTTGTTGCCAAAAAAGTTCTTAATTAGGACAGATAATACTCAAATTAAAGCATTCTTAAGAAATATTGTTTATCCATCTATTGCCAATAGATATATTATTAGGATTCAAATTTGATTTTCTTATTTCAAATTTGATATTGAATATATAAAAGGAAAAACTAATTTTCTTCATGATTATCTTAGTAGGGATGGAACTAGATCAATTAAGGACGAAAGTCCAGATATTTGAAATAAAAGTTTCTTACTTGAAAACATAAATTCAAAATATACAAGATAATCTTTGAGACAAAAGGAATATAGCTCTTAAGGCAGATAAAACTTGTACAAAGTCTAGTATCCCTTCACAGGGAATACTTAAATATATTACTAGTAAAGAAGATATGAAGATTCCCATAAGAGAAAATATTTCAGATATTAAAAACAGCGAAAGTAGTTCTTCACCAAGCCAAAAATTTACCTAAGTTAACAATTAAAAATGTTGGTCCAAATAATATTGTCAAGATATGCCATGGAGCAAAAATTCCTAGAAAAGATATTATGAAGAAGTAACATTCTTTATTTTTATTTTTAATATTTTATCCGATTGGTACTTGGAAATAGGAAAGTGGATGAAAACTCTCCACTACGGAAGATACAATAAAATTAACTTTTATCGAGAAGCACCAATCAATTGGGTACGAAATTGCTTTGAACTAGGGAATATACTTTTTATATATCCTAGCAAAGATCTCAGGAAAATAGCCCAACTTCCAATGGATGTCAGGAAGACAGCCAAAAGATATATTGAAGTTATTAAAAGCAAAAACATATATATCAGATTCCACTCAACAACAATAGAATGAGATCTGGTTCTTCAACATATGCAACCAGCGTTCCATGTTCCAACATTATTTACCAACCAGTCAAAAGGTTGTTAAAAATTGTTATCAAGATATCATCAACATGATACCTTACAGAAGTGCAAAAGGGTATAAAGAAATATTCGAACATGTAACTCAGTTAATTACTGAGAAAGAAAAAATATGGGTTTATCCTTTTGAAAAACATATTATCTATTCCAATGCTAGGAAGGATACAAAAGAAGAAGATATATGTTTTTTTGATCACTTACTATCCACTATAATAACAAATCAAGTAAGTAGATCAGAAGATATGGAGAAAGAACTATGCAAGATACTTTAGGATTACAGTGATCATCATTGTGAGCATTGCATAGTCGAAGATATGAGTCAAGCATCTCTCAGCAGTGAAAAATTCCTCGCAGAATTCTTTGATTCAGAATGGAAAAGTAATTGAGACAAGATAAGTGACCCGTTATCTCTACTTTAATAAAACACTTTATTAAAGAAAAACTGTGATCATTAGAAGACAGAAGATAGTGCAAGAAAAAGTTGTGAGCCTCCACCCACCAGTGGTTAGAAGTAATGAACCAACTAAAAAGATAAGGAAACACTACACAACAAAGGGAAGGTGGCAGACACTCGTGAATAAGAAAAGATAGTGGAAGACATCTGTGAAAATAAGATTCCTTATCACCAAAGAAGACCTCTATAAAAGGGGAGAAAGATCAAGTGTTCAGGAATTCAAAAAACTTTGGACATCTCTATAGAAATTAATCTTTTGTAATCTGTATACACCACTTGTATTTAGAAATATTAGAAAGTTTGAAGATAGCAAAGCTTGTAACAAGGTAATCACTTATGGAGTTCTAAATTTCATAATGTGAGTACCAAATGTATGTAAATATAGGGTGCAAACATGTACTATTTCAATTTATGAATATTAAGATGAAATTTTTTATGTTCAATAAAGTTTTTTTAAAAGGATTTAGTTAAGTTTCTCATGATTCCTCGGCAGTACAGATAGAGATTTTAAAAGATNTAAAAAGTGTTCGAATAGAGGTGAATTCAAAGACTATGAATATTGTGAGATAACGTATGCGGTAACTCGGCTAGTTCTCTAGAATGAGAAATTCATCTTTAATTGAAAAGCCTTTTGCGGAAGCAGTTATGGACCGAAATGATTTCAAACATTTTAAATATTCATCTAATTCAGAAGATTGATTAAGTACATGCAAAACAGCTATAAGAACACGTTGGAGGGAAAGCCTAATTATTTTCATTGATTATTATAAGTTATTTACATGCTTTCATATGCTTATTCTTTGATTTGTGAACACTTCACAAGCATCCACATCTACATTTAGTGATTATTGCTTTAAATTATATTTAGGTGAAAAAGATATTTCATTTTTATTAAGTATAGTTGAAAAATCTGAAAATATACTTTCTATTGGCCAAGAAAAACTTGAAGAGATATATCTTGATATAGATCATACTTGTAAACACAATATAGGATTTGATCTTATAGAAACCTATAAAGAAATAAAAAAGATCAAAGGTATTATAACTAAATACGAAAATATAGTAAAAGAAGTTTCAGAAGGAATTGTTTTTGGATATATAATCAAGGAAAATCAACCTAAAGCCTTTGAAAAATTAACAAAATACAGAGAGTATTTAGAATAAATTGAAAGGTCAAAGGAATATAGTATAAAAAGTAATTCTGATTTAATTAATGAACCACGATGAAAGAGAAAATATTGAAAGATTTAGGAAAATTCAAGATAATACCAGTAAACTAAGATTTTCAAGAATAGTTCTAAGAACCTACGATCCAAACGGAAGAATTGTAAAATATAACCCTAAACAATATAATAATTAAAAGATAAGGGATATATTTTGCGAATATAGTAAATAAGGGCAAAATAGTATTTTATGACCCCATTTCTTTATGCCACATCAGCAATTTCAAAACACTGTATTTTACCCTGTCTTTGACCGTAGTTGAGTAGCACGTCCAATATTTCTATATGGTCTGTGCATTGAGGGTGAGTGGGCCACAAAGTTCACCCTGAATTCGTTCTAGAATTGGTGGGAATTCAGCCCAACATTAGCTACTGATCAATGACCAATTTGCTTTGTACACAAGTAACACATAGAAATTCATTAAAATCGATTTTAATGAGATTTCTCATTTTCAACAGTAAATTAAATATTAATTAATTACAAAGTGCACAAAACATTTGCTAGATAGTCAAAATCTTTTAGAAACGTTAAAACCCAAAATGTCCAAACCATCCTCATTTTTTAAAATCAATTTTCAAAAATAATCCTCTAATTCCTTAATTTTAAAATAATCTCCCACCATTCAGTTGAAGGGTAAATTGAGAAGGTTTAGCGGTGGCAAAATGGCTCGGTGGCCCGAGTCACCCGTGGCTCGGCTCGGGAAAAGCTCGGGCCGAGCCGACTCGAGGCCCAAGACCATCGAGCCGAGGCTCGGGCCGATCCTCGTTTTCCGCCATCGGCTCGAGTTCGAGCCAAAGCCAGCCCCGGGTAACGGGCCATTTTCGGCTCGGCTCGCCGACCAAAAAAAACTCGGGTAACGGGCCATTTTCGGCTCGACTCGCCAACAAAAAAAAAGTTTCTATCATAAAAAAAAAGTTAAAAAGAAAAAAAGCAGTCAACTGCCTGCAATTGACTGATGCCTGCCTGCGACGTTGCAGGCAGGCAGCTATGACAGCCTCCTTGCAATTCAGGCAGGCTGTCAGAGCTCATAGAAAAAAAAATTTAAAACGGATTTGAAATTCAAATTTTGATAAAATGAATACATTTTTGGCTATAAATACGTATAAAAAGAAGGATTTTAATTTTACTTGTATATTTATAATACGTATAAATAAAACAAAATAAAAAATATCAAACCGAAAGCTCGGCCCGAGCCCGAGCCAAGATCTTCGCGAGCCAACTCAACTCAATTCGGCTTGTTGCCATGCCTAAGGTTGTTCATTTTGGGGCCTGCAACATCTCCCCAGAAGTCATTGTGTTTTTCCCAGCATAATGACAACTTGAATGAAAGAGGCCCCACAGGTGCAAATAATGGGATTGACCAAAATCCCATTTTAATGGGTCTCAAACACGCTGTAGATAAAAAAATGTTCTGATTCTTTAATCAATATCAATATGAATTCTAAATAATTAATTGAATGATCTAACTCGTTATGCCAAACATCAAAATTTTTTGAGCTATATATGTGTTTCAATTGTCCCCAGATTTGTTTCATGTAAATAACGGCTTATATTTGAAACTTACGAGGTTGGTTTTCTTTTTTCTTTCTTCGTGTGGAGTACATAGCATTACCAATTTCAATCCTCCACCTAGTGGAATAGTAGCATTCCAGAGCAATTGATCAAATTCTGACATTACATCAATGTTACCCTCCATCGTATTTTTTTCTTTTTCTTTTTTTATGACTCAGATGTCCGATCTTTGTTCGAATAATCCTAAGGAATGACGCCCTTCCCTCTAGTTCGCCACTTGAGTAAATCTGAATGTGGTTACAGCTTACACACACTTGGATCGGATATTTAAAAATCGGTTCTCTTCCATGTGAATCTCCCTTTACGAAGTGCGGACAAGATCTCCGAAGGAACGAAAAAACGCACCATAACTTTGTCATCATAGAATATTTGTCTACCAATATAAATGTTACCTTCCAGTTGTCACAGGAATTCAAACATCCGATACTCCGTAGGGAACCTTCCTACTTTACCATTGCACAATGCTCGTGGGGCACTTTCCATCGTTTTTTCACCTCTCCTACATGGATCACTTGATGCAATTGAACTAGATGTTAAAACCTATTACAAGTAGATGATCATTGCCTTTTAATGCAACAATTGAAGCCAAAATTCGCAGCAAAGATTTTTTTTTTCTTGATATATAAAAATATTAGCATCACAAGTATAAACCATAACTTTACATGTGCAACTCCCTTACCAATTTAACAATCCAAACTTCCAAAGACACCATATAATTTCATACCCTAGATCCTCTAGATGAATCTCATCATGTCAATTAGGGGTGAGTAAAAAAATCGAAAAATTGAACAAACCAACCAAACCAATCTGAGTTGGGTCAGTTTGAACCAAAATATCGGTTTGGTTCGGTTAATGAATTAACTGACCAACCTGTTAATAATTTTTTTAATTTTAAAATTCATATTTTTAAACTTAAAAAATAAAATAATAAAAACACAAACATAATTCTTTTTCAATATATTTTTTACTTTCTACGTTTCTTTTACCAAAATTCCAAATTCGAAAAGAGAATAAAAGCAACAAAAAAATTGTTTGTTGTAAAATCCAAATTCATATTGTAGCCTTGCTTTTCATTTTGGTATAATTGTTTGTTGATAACTATTTGATGTATAGAATGATTTTGGTAAAACCAACCCTTTATCCAAAATTGGTAGACAAATATTATTTATTTATTTATTTTTATCTCAAACCAATGTTCAATGACTAACCAAAACAAACTGATCCAAACTGATTTGGTTCGATTTCAATGGTTGGATTGCGTTGGAATTTACCCAAATTGACCAAGTCAGTTTCGGGTTGGACTCAAAACCAACCCAATCCGAACCACGCTCAAGCCTAGTTTTACTATCTAACAGTGGTAAGTATTTGTTTAACCAAGTAGAATTTATAAATCTAATTTTTTTCAAAAACAGATCGTACGTTGTGCTACATTATTTCTCGTTATAAACATTTAACCAATCAAAAGCACTATTTTAATAAACTAAACCCATAGTAACGTAACTCATCTTACATACCACATTGAAATCTTACGTCAAAGGTAAAGATGATCAAGAAGAAAATACCATGATTGAGTCAAAAAAAAAAAAAAATTAACGATCTCGTAATTGTATTATCATGTATTTGAAAATTATTAATTTATATATTATGTTGATCTCTGTGGAGTTTTAGTAATATAATTATCTTATCAATTTAGCATATTATTTCAAGTCAATCAAAAATATTATTTAACCGAAGTTCTTAATTTATTGGGCATTAAATTATTGATGTTATAATGTATCGGACTTTCGAGTGATGCCCTAACAAGTGAGAAGAGAGAAACTTCTTCCCTGTTTGAACCCCTTTTTTTGAGAATATATTTTACAATAAGAAATTTTTTATTTTATTTTTATTATTATTTTTTAGAATGCAGGATTAGAACGTATAGAAACTCTTGGATTTACATAAAAAATTATTTTATTGAAAAATTATGATACAAATTAAATTTCAGAAAAAATGAATTTTAAAGAATGAGACTCAAACAAATACTACATTTCAAAGAAAATATGAGCGATTCGAGGTGACAAAAATTTTAGAATTAATCTACTCGTATATCATGGATGATATTCCATGATGTGTAAAAATCAAGGTCATTAATTATTTTAAATGCCGTTAAAATCAGTAGCAAAATTGTGTGTCACATCATGGAGTGTAAATAAAGTTGCCAACTATAATTTAAGTATAGCAAAATTATAAATTTTATTGGGGTTTGTATTATTAATTGTGCATGTAAAAGTACATGTATATATTAAAGAGTTATCAAATCATTTTTAAAATTATACAATATTGTAATTTTAAAAAGCTCACAAGGAAAATTTCATCAAATTTTTTGATATATTGTCATTTATGTAAATGTTTTCAAAATTGGACAAATTTAAAAAATGGTGAGTATATTGCCACCACGTTTTTTGCTCATTAACCACATTATAGATACACCATGATTTGAACATATTTTTGATAAACATGTTACTCATAAGATAAACTAAAGGCCACGTGGCAGTGATCAAACTACGTGGCAGACAATCTAGTGGGGAGCCACGCCTTACAAGGCGGAACGGGCGACCCCTTCTCCCCGCAAGACGAGATTGGATTGACCCTATCTTAGGTAGACCCTCGTGTAGTAACACGTCCTGACGAGGCGGTTGCGAGATCCTTAACAAATCTTGTGGTGAATAATTGATAAGACAATTCACTGCCATTGCCACCTCTATACACCTATATGGTCAAATCCAAATTGTCAAGCTAGGACTTATGGATACAAAAGTGGCCCTAGCATTTAATGTTTTGATTGATTGATGTATGCGATAAGAAAAATCAATCGGTCTGATGAGGCCACGTGCCCTATCATTTGATGGGTCTCGTTTATCTCGCTCTAGTATAAAGGCTCACACTTAGTGCCTTTCAAGGGTAATGCAAGTTTTGAATCTCAAAATTTTATCTTTGCTATATATATTTTCTAGTTGTTCATTCCCAAGCCGACCCCTTTTTTTCATCGAGTCGAGGCTCATGTTTAAGGCTTTCTCACACCCTAAATTGTTTCTCTAGTTGACTTGATCGTCGGAGTGTGAGCGACTAATTCCATCCTATCCGGAGAGGGCCACGTGTGACTAACGGATTGTCTAAGTGTGCCGGACTTCAGCTTGTGTAGACGTGAGAGCTCTTGGGATCTGTTGGCCACATCATTGATACATTTTTTTGGGGTCAACAGATTGGTACCGTCTGTGGGAATTTTGATACCATAACCACGAGCATCCTTATGGTAAGAACCATCTAAAACGGAATCTGGAAAAAAGGACCGCCACAAAGAACAAACATCAAAGACACTTACTTTTAACTCAAAGTCGAACATTCACTATGAGTTCCAACCACCAAGGAACGCATGGTGGAAGTAGGCAGTAAGAGGCCTCTGAAGAAGAGGTCATCCGCACAAATATGAACATGTGATGCCCCCATCACCAACACAGGCAAGGCGGTACCACAACACGCTTAGCCAGGGAAGTAGGAGAAATGACTGCAAATATGAAAAATATGGCCCAACAGAATGCTACTATGCAGCAGTTACTCATGCAAATGCACCAGCAAGCAGGATCCCAAGCACCTCGATGTGGAATGTTTTCCCAAGAAGGTGATGAGAATGACACAGCAGCATACCCTCAAATGCATGACATAAATGATAGCCCAGCGGAGAGGAAGGTAGAAGTAGATAGCTCAACCAACTACGTTACAAGCCGACCCGGGGATAACATGCCATAAAAGGAAAACTTTCCACCAGAATACACTCAAGAGCATGAACCTCAAACGTCCAAAATCATTTCGATTGGATTGGACCCTCAAGGCCTAGAAATAGGTCCCATCAGCCACCCCATGTTCAAAGAGGGCAATGATAATACCAAGGATATGATCCTTAGGGGATTCTACATCTAGCTAGGAATAGGCGAGAGAGGAGGGACGAGGCGAACTTGAGAAATCAAGCAGGAACGTCTCAACTCCCTCGTTATCAGACAGAGGAAAGTGATTATGATGGTCCATGCAGATCATTTAAGTTGGATGATGATAATGAAAGCTTGCCCTTCTCCCAAGAATTGAGAAGCGCCTCGGTTCCAAGTCACTTTGTACCCCCAAAGGTACCCAAATACTAAGAGAAAGGTGATTCGGCAAAGCATCTCAACAACTATAAGACCCCACATGTCTCTACGAGAAATTTGGTAAAATGAGAGCTTTTCATCACACGCTAATAGAGGATGTAGAAATTTGGTATAGCTGTATTCCAGCTGGCAGCATCAGAAGTTGGTCAGACCTTAAAAAAGCCTTTCTGAACCAATACCTATCTAGTAAAGAAGGAGAAGCCCCATCCAAAGACTTCAGGACATAAGGCAATAGGCAAGTGAAACCTTGAAAAGCTACTTGGCTCACTTCACAGACAAATGACCTATTGCGAACAGGTTACAGATAGAGAGGCTCTTTCTGCCCTAAAAGGATGTCTCAAAATGAATACCCTATTTTGGAGAGACGTGCGAAACAAAAATCTCACCTCTTATGATGCCTTGGTAAAAATGATGAGAAGTGAAATTGTTAACGAGAAACTGATTGACCATCGCAATAAAACCTCACTGGGACTCTAGCCACCTCAAAGGTAGTGAAGAGGCCCTGTATCCCACTTAGTGGACCAGCACTGGACCCAAACAGGACACACGATAGCCCCAACCTCTAGGTAAGCGTTAGACGCAAAATGTAGTACCCTCTTTAGCGTGTGAGGAGGTTGGACCTGAGGCTCAAAGGCAGCCAAATTCATCCAAAGGAAGAGGCAGATGAAGAAATAGGGAACCTCGAGATAGGTAATAATGTAATATCATCGAACTAATAGCCACAACACTGAGAATTGCCTATCCAGGCCATATCATGAAGAACCAACTGGCCCCCGTAATTATAATAGAAATACCCGTCAAACACAAAGAAGTGTACCACAACCTAGACAAAATAAAGAGCCCAGACACAATGAGGCGATGCGGCACCGCAGGAATCAATTGCCTCGACGGGAGTACGAGGAAGACAGAAATAGGACAAAAGGGCAAAGGCTCAGGAGAGAGCCTCCAGCAAATGCTGATAATACCTCCATCAGAGAAATTGACACCATCATAGGTGGTCCACACATAGGGGGAATTCCAAGAACACCCAGAGGAACTACGCAAGAGAAGCGAAGGACCCTTCCATGATGAGCTACTTCATTAATAGCACTAGCCACGGATCTGGGAATACCCCACCAATAACTTTCTTCCCAGCGGACACTGTGAGAGTTCATTACCCACATTGTGATGCGCTAATAGTACGAGTCGTCATACAAGACGTATGTTGGTGGACAATGAGAGTTCCGTTAATATCCTATTCGGAACCACCTTTGACAAAATGATGGTGGACCACAAACTCGCCCCCATGACCACTTCCTTATATGGCTTTATTGGTGATAGCATCATCCATAGAGGGTAGAAATAGGGGTGCCTCCATTTAAGGCTCATCACTTCATGGAGTTCCTCATTATAGACCACCGATCTGCCTACCACGGAGTATTGGGACGACCCACTTTAAAAGAACTCGAAGCTGTAACATCCATATATCATTTATACATGAAATTTCCTACCAAAGAAGGAGTTGCCTTAGTGCGAGGGGATCGGATAGGATCAAGGGAATGCTATCTTAGCTCCCTAAAGAAATCTGAACACCGTAGTATAAATATGGTTTTGATGGATGCTAACATGGTTAACGCACTTGAAGAAGTTCCTACCCCTGAACAAGGGGAAGACATCAACATGATAGATGCCCATGAAGGGATTATTGAGGTGGATTTCGACCTTAGGGTCAAATAATTAAACTCCCAGGCGACCCCGATGGAAGAGCTTGAATCTTTTCTTGTGAACTACATGACCCCACGAGGGTGTTACAAATAGGAAATGAGCTCGAATCAGAAGAAAAAACTAGGCTTAAAGATCTCATGCTTAACAACTTGGACATATTTGCATGGAGAGACGAGGACATGGTGGGCATTGATCCTAGGGTCATCTGCCACCGACTTAATGTGGACCCAAAGTTCACCCCTCATAGGCAAAAAATGAGAGTCTTGAACCCAGAGAGATACACGACCCTGAAAAAGGAGGTACAAAAACTCATATCTAATGGGTTCATCATAGAGGCAGTATACCTGAAATGGATATCCAACCCCGTCTTGGTAAAGAAAGTTAACGGCAAATGGAGAGTTTACATAGACTTCTCCAACCTCAACCTAACTTGCCCAAAAGACAGTTTTTCACTTCCAAGAATCGACCAACTAGTTGATTCTACTGCAGGCCGCGAACTCTTAAATTTCATGGATGCATACTCAGGATACAACCAGATCCCCATATACCCAATAGATGAGGAAAACACCTCGTCCATCACTGATAGAGGTCTCTACTGTTACAAAGTCATGCCGTTTGGTTTGAAAAATGTTGGCGCAACCTATCAACGGCTAGTCAACAAAATATTTTTCGACCTCATAGGCAAAACAATGGAAGTACACGTCGATGACATGCTCGTAAAGAGCCTCAGGTCTATAGAGCACATTGAACACTTGAAAGCTACCTTCAAGATCTTGAGGGAATACTAGATGAAGCTGAATCCATTGAAATGCGCTTTGGCGTTGCTTCTGGAAAGTTCGTGGGTTATATGGTCAACCAACGAGGCATTGAGGCTAACCCTGAGAAAATTAAGGCCTTATTGGACATGAAATCCCCCAATAAGCCCAATGAAATACAATGTTTGAAAGGGTGCCTAGCAGCACTAAACCGCTTCATCTCCAAAGCTACAGATAGATGCTTCATTTTCTTTAAACTCTTAAAAGGAGGAAAAGGTTCAAGTGGAATGAAGAATGCAAAGAGGTAATCCAAGGGCTGAAGAAGCACTTGGGCAAAGCTCCCCTTCTCTCAAAGCCTAAGGAGGGAAAAGTGTTGCTACTGTATCTGGCCGTAAGTGCCAAAGTTGTAAGTTCAGTGCTAGTGAGAGAGGAAGGCGACACTCAATTACCTGTCTACTACATAAGCAAAGCCCTCATGCCATCTAAAATGCGTTATACTGACATGGAAAACCTTGCTTTGTCCCTTATGATCGCTTCTAGGAAGCTAATGCCCTACTTTCAGGCCCATAGCATACGCGTATTGACGACCCTCCCCCTCAAGCAAGTGTTCCAAAAGCCTGACGCTTCGGGAAGGCTAATGAAATAGGCTGTGGAATTAAGCAAATTTGACATTTCATATCAACCAAGAACCTCAATGAAAGGGCGGGCAGTGCCAAATTTCATAGTAGAATTCACAGAGGCAACAAACACTAACGTGATGATGGAACTGGCAGACCCCCCAGCCTGAAAATTGTTCATTGACGGATCCTTCGGGAAAATGGGATCAAGGGCTGGTGTACTGCTGGAGAGCCCAGAAGGTCATAAGCTTAATTATGCAGTGAGGTTTGGCTTTAAGACCTCCAACAACACAGTCGAGTACGAGGCGTTTCTAGCGGGCCTCAGATTGGCCAAAGAAATGTATATCAATAACTTGGCAGTTCGTAATGACTCACAGCTAGTTGTAAGCTAGGTCAACAACAGTTTTGCAGCCAAAGATAAATGTATGGCTTTACACCTGAAGAAGATTATGGACCTGATCCCATGCTTTGAAAATTTTGAGTTGACCCAAATCCCAAGAACGGAGAACATGCATATAGATACGCTATCGAAATTGGCCAGTAGCAAATATTCAGAATGGCTCAAAATTATACCGGTTGAATACCTCCCCATGCCCTCCACATCCAAAGTAGAAGAGGTAATGTGGGTTGAAGGAACTCCATAATAGATGCAACCTATTATAGCTTACCTCAAAGATCACATCTTGTCAAAAGGTAAAGAAGAGGCCCACAAGCTCAGACGAAGAGCTGCCCACTATGTACTCCAAGATAAAGTTCTTTACAAAAAAAGGCTTTTCATCTCCCCACTTACGATGCACTAGAGGTGAGGAGGCTAATTATGTCCTACGAGAAATCTACGAAGGAATCTGTGGCAACCACATAGGGAGCCCAGCATTGGCCCATAAAATACTAAGGTAAGGGTACTACTGGCCAACTTTAAGAAAAGTGTTGTACAATTAGTGAAAAGGTGCGACAAGTGTTAACACTTCTCCTCCATTCAAAGACAGTCAGCCCAAGAGTTCATCGTAGTGTCCAGTTCCTGGCCGTTCTCCAAATGAGGGATCGATCTAATAGGGCCTATGCCAAAAGGAAAAGAAAGTGCGAGCCATGCTATTGTCGCCATTGATTACATCACTAAGTGGGTCAAAGTAGAACCGGTAGCTAACATAACTAAAGCAAACATCTCCAAATTCATATGGAAGAACATAATATATCGGTTCAGAATTCCCCACTTAATAGTTATGGACAATGGGCAGCAGTTCGACAAAAGAAGCTTAGAGACTTGTGTGACGAATTGGGTATCAATAAGTACTTCTTCTCCCCTCACCACCCCCAGGCAAATGGCCAAGTCGAGGTGGTCACGCGGTCAGCAAAACTATAAAGTACCTCTTGAAGAAAAAACTTGATGCACCAAAGGGTACATAGATGGACAAGCTCTCTCATATGTTATGGGCGATTCGCACAACTAGTCGGATTGCAACAGGAGAGACCCCTTTTTTTATGGCATATGGGGCTGAGGCCATGAACCGATCGAAATAGGTCTTCCTTCACCTCGCAGCCTGCAATTCAATGAAATATCTAATGATGAGATAAGGATATGCAAGCTCAATTTCCTTGAAGAAAGGTGAGACAATTCTCAAACAAAGCTGGCCTTATATCAAATGGCAAGGTACTACAAGGTTAAGAAAAAATCATTCAGGAGAGGCGATTTGCGCTTAGAAGAGTTTTTTTGTTCTCTAAAGAGCCCGGCGTGGGCACATTGGGTCCGAACTGCGAAGGCCCCTATCGTATATTGGGCAATGTCAGGCCGGTGACCTTCTTGATTGAAAACTTGGATGGGAAAGCACAGCCCACCCATGGAATGTTGAGCATTTACGAATATAGTATCAGTAAGACCCAGGTAAGCACTTATGTTCCTCTTGTGATTAATGTATGTATCATTTCTTTGACTATGACAAGCTCATAGAGCTATCAAATTATGGTGAGCCCATAAAACTATTGATATTTGAAATTTATTATAGCGAGCCCATAAAACTTAATTATTGATTAATTATGGCGAGCCCATAAGGTTGTTAACGATTAATCAAATTATGACAAGCCCATAAAACTATTGATGTTTGAAATTTGTTAGGGCGAGACCATAAAACTTAATGATTGATTAATTATGGCGAGCCCATAAGGTTTTTAACGAATAATCAAATTATGGCGAGTCCATAAAACTATTGATATTTGAAATTTGTTATGATGAGCCCATAAAACTTAATGATTGATTAATTATAGCGAGCCCATAAGGTTGTTAACGATTAATCAAATTATGGCGAGCCCATAAAACTATTGATGTTTGAAATCTGTTATGGCGAGCCCATAAGGTTGTTAACGATTAATCAAATTATGGCGAGCCCATAAAGAAGTTATGGCGAGCCCCAGAACATTCAGTCACCAAAGATGGGATCGAATTAAGAATAAAATTGAAATTGAATTCATTACAATGGATGAGGTTACAAAAATTGAACTTACTACAAAGGAACAAAATCTAAGTAAACGGCATCATTCTGGTGAAGCTCCCCCAAGGCACCCACCTCTTCCACTGAATCCCCTCTTCGTTGGCTAAGGTTGAAGGCTCATCCGCCAAAAACTCATCTTTCAACGAAGATAGCTCTAGCTGAAGATACAACTCAGCCAACCTTTTAAAGACTTTATTATAGGCGACCATCCTCCAATGTATGCCGAGCCTATCATATTCAATCGTCTCGTAGAAGTGGGCGACATATTCCTTCACCGCTGTCTCTCCTGTCCTTTTCAACTGTTTACCCAAATGGAAGGCCTCAGCAGTCAGCTCGCTAACACGAGCCTTCAATTTTCCTTTCTCCTTATTTGCAGCCTCCAAGGCCGACGAAGCAATCTTTTGAATATTATTAGAGTTTTCCACTCGTTTCGCCAGAGCGTTACCCTCAGCTTTGCAAAGATAGGCGAGTTCTTCATTTTCTTTGGAAAGCACTTCCACCTTCGACTCCGCCTCGACTTGCTTCAACTTAGAAGCCTTAATGGCCTCATTGGCAAAAGATGCCTCAGCCTTGGCTTTAGTTAGGGCAGCTTCAGCGTCTTGGGCCCTCTGAAGATACTCTTTGTTGAGGCCTTGCAATCGCCTTGCTTCCATTTGGGCATTTAGAAAGAAGTCCTGAGAACGAGCCTGCAGGACGAGCCCAGCCTCCACCATATTGACCACGTCGTATGTCTCAGTATGCGAGGCGTACTTATCAGTCTAATACTTATGTTGAATCCTCACAGCCCCCCGGACCTCAGCAGGCAACACCTCCATAATGGTAGGTGTGATTTTATTCGACCTTTCACCCAAAAAGTTTTGGGCCTTCCCTTCAGAAGGGACACCCATCTCCTCATTCCCCTTCTTCTTCCTCACCAAGCTGCCCTCCTCATCAAATGCCTCCACAACCTTCATGGAGGAAATTGGTTCGGCAAGAATGGGTCATCGAAGTGACTTCCTAATAGTAGTCCGGTATTTTGAATGAGGGTCGGGCATAGTATTCTTTGATAAAACCAACTTTCTCTTAGGGGGCCTTTCCAGGGGAGTCTCAACCTCATTTGCCTTCTTTTCTCCCTTCTTTTCTGGAAGGGGCAGAGGGTTCATCTATGAAAGACGAGCTAGCTCATCTTGTTGATTCTTGTAGGAAGATAAGCCGGCACTCAGGAGTTTCTTCTTCTGTACTTCCCCTAAACTCATCAGCTGGAGCAGGCTCGACTTCACATACTCATTTTTTCATGTTGCCCTACAGACAAAAGAAACATTTAAGAAAGCTTTAGGAAAACACAGTCGACGATTAAAGGAACGAACCATCGTGTTTTACCTTTGGTGGCCATCAGTTGGTGTGTAACGAAGAAGATCTACTTGCTAATAACGTTTTTGAAATACCACTTCTTCGAAGGCAACTCGTATGATGATAGCCCACTCAGATGGTTCGAGCTCGAACCGATTAACTGCAGCTACACAAGACTGGCATTAGACATTAAACAAAGGGGAATAAACACAACAAAGGAACATCACATTAGAAAAGGGGTTCGACTTACTATACTCGTGGTACTGGGTCGGCACGGTAATCTCTAGGACCACATCTCCTTCTATCTTCTGCCAGTGACCCTTAATCCAAAACCAGGATGACTTTCGATTCTTGATAGAGGTTGGGGTCCACCAGATAAAAGGAGAATGCGGATCCTAGGGGTTCATGCAGTAGCACTCCTTGCAATTACTCCCTCCACTATAAACCCGGGGCTGAAAAAGGGTTTGAAAAACATGTGGGGACGTATCCTCACCAAGAGTGACCTTCTTCCAAAGAAGAAAGGCCCCTGCTAATTGGCTCCACGCATTTGGCACTAGCTGGGTAGGGGCTAAATTGTAGTCCCTAAGGATAAACCTAAAGAATGGATGTAAGGGTAGCTTCATCCCCCGGCCTAATATGGCCTCGCTAACTACTACGCGCCCTTCTTTGGGGAAACAAACTCTTTCATCAGTGGTCAGCACAAACATTTCTATATTGTCGAGGATCTTAAATCTCTCCCTAAATTTCTCTAACTCATCATCCTTAATATCTATAGGCCACAAAGAAGCCTCCCACCTTACCCTAAAATCTATAGGACCCTCTGGTGTGTGCTGTCGCAGGCGCCCAAAAGTAATACCTTAACCTCTAAACTAATGTAGTAGTGGAAGTAAGGGTAGATTCCATGAAAAGTGTGTAATTCAATATTTTATACTTCGTGCAATGATTAGGGAATTTTGTTTGTAATGAAATCAATCTTATAACCAATAGCAATGTAAATTAACGAGTTGTATTAAATCAATAAAACGAACATTGATCTAAATCAACTTCCACCATTGGAGATTTATAACCGATCATTGATCCACAAAGAATAATCAATCCACATTCTCAATATTTACCGTTGGAATTAATTCATATTTCTCCTTTATTTTAGTTAGTTAGAAACTAGGGTTCTAATTAACCCTAATTACTCAAGAATCAATATAATAATAACTTTGCACAATAGAGAAATCGATGAATAAGATAACACAAACACCAGCAGTTGCATTCAATCTATTTAAACATTCTTCTTAATATTCAATAACCGCTATCGCATAAAATTATCAAATCCTAGTGCTTTACAAGTTAAAGGAATCAAACAATTAATGATTTGAAATTTAACTTAGCTATAGATTGTAATACATGATAAACTAATAGGCTTTTTTAGCAATCAAGCATGGCAACCATATAATTACGCGCAGAAGAACATTCAATTCTGAAAATATAGATTAAACAATGAAACTAGATGGACCTCACAGTTATAATGTTTTCGACGCTTCGGTATCCTTCGATCAAATACCAAGAATTAGTTACACATATGAATTCTAAGAGTTAAATTGAGAAGAATGAAGTTCTAAGGCATCTCCCTCATTGTGGGGTGTCTTTATGGTTTATATATGACCAAAAGATTTGTTTTCATACGTAGTTGAAAGGAAATAGGAAACTGGAAATTTACGTCTCTAGAATGAACTACCCGAACGCCTAGTAGAAAAGCTTGCGGTCGTATAGAACAAAGTAGATGCGGCCGCATGGAAGTTTACACTATGCGCCGCATAGTGTTGATTAACTTCCAATTTCTTCATTTTAGACCTCGAACTTGGTTCCATCGAGCCTTGGCCTCTTTTCTCGACTTTCCTTCATCAAATGATTTGTATCTTCAATCAATTGGCATTCACTTCTTCCAATTCTTCATTTTGCCTTCCGAGTCAACTTTTGGATATTTGCAAATTGGTCCATGAGCATTCATTTTCTTTAACTTTGGTCATTTTTCACTTGTTTCTTCCAAATTACGTCATATCCATCGAATTGTCACCTAAATCAAAATATGAACGTAATGAGTACATTTTGATATTGATTAATCATACGAGCACATAAAATAAAGAGGGAAAAATATGTATTTTACATTTCTGTCACCTTCTGGCATCATCCATGCACTATGAAGGTCCCCCTTGGCTCCATAATCCTTTCAGTGAAGATTATAGGAGCTACAGTCACCTCGGAATAAATTACTGCCATGTCTACTTTGGAAGACTCCCCAAACGACTTCTTTGAAGTGGATGCCATTTTAATGTGAATAAATTTGAAAATCTGAAGATGTTTTGATACTTACACAGGTCTTAGATGTCGGAAAGTAGGACAAACAGAGCTGCTCGCCAGAAAAGGAACGAAGGAGGTTCTGTAAAGTTTAAAAGGTTTTTTAACACACTTAACTTTTGATTTCACAAAGTCAAAAAAAAGGAAAAAGTAGATTTTCAGCCTTTTATATATGCGAAATGAACGAACCCTCACCATTAGATTTTCCTCCACTTTAATTTGGGCCATCCACCTGTAGTCTCATCTATCACGTTAAAACCAAAAGGCGCTTGCTAAAAATTCAAATCAAGGGCCCGAATAAAATCGTGCTGAACACACGCCGTGAATTCATGTAAGTCCTGTCGACGTGAGATGTCATCATCATTGCACATTAAATGCGCACGTAGCTCAAGCCTTGGAAATCACCACGCCACCCAGCAATTTTCATTAGGAATTAGTGTGCCCTTCAAATTATTAGAGCACGCCACCGACATGCCTATGTCCCTAAAGAGGCTCGACATATGCCTCAAGGGCCTCGCTTAGAATTTTTCAACCTTACCATACACCATTGAAAAGTGGTTGGAGCATTACAAAGACCAAAGGGCATGCGACAGTATGCAAATGTTCCGAATGGACATGTGAATGTTATCTTTTCTTGATCTTCTAGGGCAATTGCAATCTAGAAATAACCTGAATAGCCATTAAGAAAACTATAGTAAGAATGACCAGCTAACCTTTCAAGCATTTGATCAATAAATGGTAAAGAAAAGTGATCTTTTCAGGTTACTACATTTAATTTATTATAGNGATCTTCTAGGGCAATTGCAATCTAGAAATAACCTGAATAGCCATTAAGAAAACTATAGTAAGAATGACCAGCTAACCTTTCAAGCATTTGATCAATAAATGGTAAAGAAAAGTGATCTTTTCAGGTTACTACATTTAATTTATTATAGTCTATACAAACCAGCCACCCGTTTTGAATACGGGTGGTAACCAATTCATCATTCTGATTTTTCAACATAGTTATCCTCGTCTTCTTAGGAACCACTTGAACTGGACTGACTCAACTGCTACCAGAGATAGGATTAATCATGCCAACTTCTAAAAGCTTGAGGATCTCCTTCTTTACTACATCCATCATGGGAGGGTTCAGTGTTCATTGAGGTTGACGGGAAGACTTTTCTCCTTCTTCAAGCAAAATGTGATGTATGCAGGTGGATGGACTGATTCCCTTAATGTCTGTGATTGTCCAACCAATGGTTGTTCGATGCTCTTTGACGACCTGAGCCAATTTTTCTTCTTGCAATGTAGTCAGTTCGTTGGAGATGATCACTGCCAATGTTTTGTGATCTCCAAGAAATACGTATTTGAGGTGGTTGGGGAGAGACTTCAAATCCAAAATGGGGGACTACAAAATAGAAGGTAGATGCTGTTCATTAGAAAAGGCAAATCAACATATGAACCCTTACCTGCTTGCTGTGACTTTGGAAAAGTATTCAACGTTGCAACAGCTTCTCGCAAGCTGGGACTCAAAGTTAATTCCCCACTCTCTTTCTCCACGCCAACTCATCTTTCCCATCAAGTTCAAAAACATCATATGCTAGATAATCAATTACATCGATAGAATACACAGCATTATCATCAACAAAAAACTTCATGGCATCATAGATAT